>JAVCKT010021078.1:30334-67780 GCA_032273925.1 Rhynchotus rufescens
ATACTTTTGCAGAAGGAGAGTCAGGGCAAGAAAATGTTGGCAGTCCAAGTAAAAAAAACACATGGTGGCAGGGCAGTGAAGAGCTGAGACTGTCACAGAGGTAACACAGAAAGCTCATTTAAGAAGCTATAGTGCAAAGGAGAAGCTACATAGGTGGCTCTATGGCAGTGGCTGTCACCATTTCTCTTCCACAGCCTACCACTCCCGCCTTCATACTGAGTATTCCCACTGGAATGTCCAAGACTGAAGCACCTGAGCTTTGAAGCATCCTATCATAAGGAGATTATTGATAACCAGTAACTAGTTTCTCATCAGTCTCTTGTCTAGGTTTATTTTAGCTGACCTGTTCCTCCTCGCCAGCCTATTATGCAATACCTAAAGCAATGGAAAGCACCCTGAGCCTTGTCTGGTAAAGGGGGATCGCAGTCAGTAAAAAGCAGCACGATTTCTCTTTTTTAATTACAGAACTGCTAAATATTTTTGCCTTTTCAGAACAAAATGGTATTGATATGTGACCAATGATACAGGTGAACACAAAGGCAGCCAGGCTTTTGTGCTCTGAACACATGCAGTGCTGGTGTACAATACAGAAGGGCAAGAAGGAATTAACAGGCTCATTTTGGTTCACCACCTCTTCAGCAGGCAGCATCCTCTCTGTCTCCACTTGCCCCCCCACCTGCCCACATCATTCCACCACCATGATGACAGCACGGAGAACACAAGAATCAGGGTACTCACTGCCGCCTCCCAACTTGGAAACAAAAGTGAGAAACCTTTCAGGTCTCCTGCATCCTGATGACCCTTTCAAAATTCCTCTGCAAAGGGTCCACAGCCTGGTTCTTTGCAAATTAATTTACAAACAGAGGTTAAAAAGCAGGTCCTCACTTGCTAGCTAGTGTGATTGCTCTTTGTACAAAAGGACATCAAAGGGGCTACGGTGCTTCAGTTCAGCTGGTGAGCTGGCCCTTTGCTGGATGGGTTGTGCAGGACAGCAAGTATTCTCACCAGAGAGGGAATAACCATGATTTCTGTGTGTATCTGCCTGCTGCCATCATACACTCTGGCTCAGCAGAAACAGGAAGGTACGAGATGCACGGAACCCAACCACCACCAAGCTTCTGGTTTTAAGAGTGGTTATACCTTTTCTTCATTGCTGATGTTCCGGGTGGAAGTTCTCCACGTAATGGAAGGGATTGGGTCCCCAGACGCCTCACAGGTCAGTGTGATCTGATCCTCCAGCTCCATGGCTGTTTTGTTCTCCACATACGTGATTTTGGGTTTGGCTTAAAAGAAGAAAACAAAATTTCACTCAGCTGCTGCTCAGGATAAGGCTCACCTGCAAACAACAATGCCTGGAAGAGCAACATGGTGGAAAAAAAGGCTGTTGCACTGCCAAAGTTTTACTGCTTTAGGCAGATGGGAGCAGAGTGCTATGTGACCAAGGACCAGGAAGAAGGTACCGCACTGCAGAGCTAGAAGTCTTCCCGCAGCTGTGCTGACCGAACACTAGAACGGGTCACTGTCTGCTACAGGGCCCATGTTGTGCAGCACTACTGAAATGATCAGACACCTCAGCTCCTGGGGTCATCAGCTGAGTCTTCTACCCCAGTGCTTATGTTTCCTCTGATCCCAGTTGGCCAATTCCATGAGCAGGCTGCTTGAGTGACCATAAAGGCACAACTAGGCTGCAGCGGAAATGATATTCCTCCCAACTCCAAGAATCATGCAAGATAGGAAATGTGCAGGTTCACCAATTCTGAGGGGTCTCACACAGCACTAGGCGGAATTCACCTCACTACCCAATTGCAGCAAGCCCCGTGGAAGCGCTGCATCTCTTTTTACAGCAGCTTCATTTGGATTGGCTCCCAGTCCCTCACAGCTTGGAAGGGATTTCAAATGGAATGCGAGTCTCACACCACCCCTTTGCACAGGACTAAGTTTCTTTTATGAGGCAGGAAAAACAACAGAGCTGGCATCTGTATCACAGGTGTGTCCAGCATCCATACGGCAGTGCACAATGGCACAATGACGCACAGCACCACGTGGGAAAGGACAGCACTGGTCAATGCACATGCCAGACACTGCCCGGGCCAGGCAGTCTACCTTCAGCTGGCCTCAGGCAGCTACCCACACCCAGCTCGCTTGGTAACGGGAAGGCAGCGCGATCATGTTTACCAAAGACTTTGAGGTGAATGGTGGCATCCTGCTCGCCAGCCTTGTTCTCAGCAATGCAGACGTACTCTGCTTCGTCACTCTTGTCCACCTTCTTGATGACGAGCTCAGAGCCATCGTAGTTGAAGCTGTATTTCTCTTGGTCGTCCTCCTGCTCTAGCGGCTCTCCATCCCTGCAGGTCACAAAGCACACAAGGCTGGTTTGCGGAGGCGTGGCACACCCAGGCTGTTTGCTTTAGATGTCGTGTTAATGCTAAAGCAGTTGAACTGCCCTCGAGTGCCTATGTTTGGAAAGCATCTCCACCCTTGCCCTTCTGCGGGGCTGCAAGGCTTGCATCTTAGTCTAGTCCTCATTTCTCTTGCCCTAGGGCTCTGGGTTGCAGAAACCTTTTGCTTTCTGGCACATCTCATTTTCTGGAGGCAAGAGCTATCAACACCACAAAAGGTGCCTTCTGCCCTTCCCTCTTAAGGTGGTACAACAAGTTTGCTGTCAGCGTTTTTCAGGTTAGAGACGTTCATTTAGCAAAGGCTACGTGAGCTGGAGAATCAGGATACCAGAGGTCTGCTCCACTGACTGACAGTCAAACTTGAGCCCATGAAATAAAGGGAAAGCCCTTGGATCAGAATCTCCTGGCACGACAAAGGCAAGTTACAGCACCAACTCCTACCTCTTTTTCCCCACCTGTGCAACAGATGATAATAAATTGACCCCAGGGACAAGTCTGGTCATGGTGAAGTTTCCTCTCTATTTGCAGCTTGGTGAAGGATGCAACGGGACAGCGAAGAATTGCTTTTGTTACTGTTTTTGTTCTTGTTTTTTTTTTTTTTTCCTAGGAAGCTAACACTGAAAGCACTGCAATTCCCCTCTTGTGAGACCATTCCTTCTCTTGAGAGAGAAATAAATTAATGGTATTCCAGTTAAAAAGTTGCTGTCCCTTCTGCATGTTTTTTCAGGGCCTTGGTGAAACCATCCATGCTCACATATAATCAGGACTCTGCACACAGCATCTTACTTTGTCCACGTCATGGTTGGCTCAGGAAAGCCATCTGCATCACATGCTAAGGTGACAGACTGGCTGAGGTTGGCAGTGGCATTCATAGCACTCTGTCTGGCGCGCACAGAAGGAGGCACTAGAAGAGAGGGAATGTACATTTAAAACAGAAAAGAGGACACAAGATGGGAGCAAGGAGGAAGGCTCAGTGCAATCTCTATAGTCCTCCTAGATGTCCCTAGAGAGGCAAGCTCTGATATCAACATCTGCAGGTTTGATGCATGAGCTCTCCAAAGCAAAAGGTGGGGAAAGGAAAAGTCAAGACAGGACATGTGAGAGATCCACTGAAAAATTGGTATCATACACAAAAACACTTAGGAGCTCAACAATGGCAGCATCTTCCTCTGATTCCTAAGGCACTTAAGCTTCCTCTTGACATTATAATTCCCTGTAGGCATCTTGTAAATGCTCAAGCAGTTTCTTTTTTCCTTTTTTTTTGTTTTTTTTTTTTCCTCCTCTTTTTTGGACACAGTAAAGACAGATTAATAAACTGAGGGTAATTCACGAGCAGGAACCTGCTGTAACATTTCTACCAGCAGCCTAGCGCATAGGTGGTGTAGACCTTTCCCCTTCTCTAGTCTTACTCTGAGCTGCTCACCATTTACGATGACTTGAATATCTTTGAAGTTGATCTCTCCCCGAGCCAAGATCCGGCCCTCACAACGGTATGTCCCTTCATCTGTTTTCTTGATTCCACGGATCTGCAGGTAGTTGTTGGACAGGACTATAAATCGGACTAAAAGAGACAAAAGAAAGGGTCATCCAAGGATCCTCAGGAAAGGCTGCTGCAGGTAACACGTACTTCTCTCCTTGCCCTTTATGGGCTGCAGATGACACCTAATATAATGCAACTTCCCATTCCACCCTGCTAATGGAGATGCTGCTGTTAGCAGATATGACAATGCCGAGAAAGAAACTGGACAAGGGTAGCAGACACAAAGCACTTTGGTATTTTATACTGTGCGCACACACACGCAGATCAATATGCACAGGCACACATAAACACATTTACATTCAATCAATACCAGACAAAATCCAGTGATCAATTTGAAACCTGTCCCTCTTGCCCGAGACAGGGCAGAATTCAAGTCTACTATGGTTTTCTTGTGCCTGCAACAAGAGGTGCAAAATACTGCTGAGGTTGAGCGCTCACTGGTGGAGTCAAGGCTCTGAAGTCTCCTCTGACAGGAAAATGCCAATTTGGGCATGGCAGTCTGCAGCTTCTTGAAAGAAAGGAAAGGTTTCTCGCCATGACCCAGGGAAATGGTTACCCTTTTCCCTAGGTAGACTGGCACGTGTCACAACACGAGGCTTTCCGGCCTGTCAGCACCTTTTGTCGGAGATTTCTGGCACTCCCTAG
This sequence comes from Rhynchotus rufescens, assembly GCA_032273925.1. NCBI lineage: Eukaryota > Metazoa > Chordata > Aves > Tinamiformes > Tinamidae > Rhynchotus > Rhynchotus rufescens. The sequence goes on from JAVCKT010021078.1 coordinate 34,919, forward strand.
CTTTGATTCCAGTCAAAGTCTGGCTGCCATCTACGTGAGAATTGCCGCACCGCTGCCAAATCACAGCAGGTCACACGGACATACATATTGCCCCCTCTTAGGGACATATTGCCCCCTCTTAGGGACATATTGCCCCCTCCTCCCTGGTGACTGCCACAAATCCACTCTCCCAAAATCCTCACGTCAGTGTAATTTGTAGCTCTGATGGCAGGCAGACATTTGACCCTTGAATGAGCGAGTGCCAAGACCTCTTATGCCTTACCATCTTTCTTTAGGATAACATCCCTGCCTTTGTGCTTCCAGATGATGGTGGGAGGCAGCGAGCTGACCACATCGCACACAATCACAGCATCGTCTCCTTCCTTGAATTCCTGGGGGGTGGGGGCATTCTTGAACATTAGTTTTTCTGAAAGAATGGAAGATGATGATCACTGCAGCTTCCTCAGTGCACTTCAAGCTGTTGCCCCCGTTTCAAGCCCAAGCAAAGCACAGAAATCCCAGCAAACATGTTCCAACTACCAAGCGATAGTTCCCAGAGCAGAGAGGAGAGATGCTCCTGAGTCCATAATACTGTGCTGTGACGCAGGAACCCCATTTTCCAGTTCTACCTCAGGCGAGCAACAAGAGGCTGAATCAATGCTACTGAGTACAAAGATTTGCGCCCACCGGGAAGAGTAAACGGGAAGGCGGGGCCACCCAGCTTCCCAAAAGGAAGGAGAGGAGCAGCTACTACGGCTATGCCTGGAGAACAGGCTCATGGATAATGACAAATCTCCTAAACTGTACTAAATACTGATCTTATCTCACATGATACTTGTGACCCACAACGGATCTTCTGCTCATTTCTCCCAAACTATCGTGACGCAAGGAAACCTTCTGCCCTTTGCTCCCTTGCCTTTGAGAGGCATTTAAGCAGCAGACAAGCTGGTAATCCCCTGACAGGCAGAGGTCCCTGTTCCTACTTTTCCCAAGACGACTAGAAAGAGGACGGCATCCTCTTATCATTCCCCTTTCTTGCACTCTCTTTCCTCCTTTTAGCAAACCGCATTTCCTAGGAAAACCAAGTGGTTGCCTCATACGTGTTTGAGGCAGACCAGAGAGTCCCAGAGTTAGTCTCTTACGGAAAATTTTCACATTGACGGTGGCCTCAGAGTCTCCCTCCTCCACGCTGCTGACGACGCACTTGTATATGCCAGCGTCATCGATGTTGGCGTTGTAGATGGTGAGGGTGGATGAGAAGTCATCGTTCCGCACTACTGAGATGCGCTGCTGGTTGGGTGTCAGCTTCTCACCGTTAGGGGAAAACCAGGAAATGTCTTTGTATTTGGCTTCTCCTGCCACTAGGGACAACAAAAGAAAGCAAAGCTCATTGACCTGGGCTCCCAATACGTCTGCACAGAGAGAACCAAGCACAACCGGCATCGCCATGCAGAAGGTAGGCCAGGGGAAGGGCTTCCTTCCAGTAGCTGAGAAGCAAACAATGAAAAGAATTCTCTCTCCCTGTAATGCTCTGGTCAGCTGCTCTGCTGCAAAAGAAATGATTAGGCTGGTTTTGCAATCTAAGAGAGGAACAGTCCCCACTTCAGCCACGTACGGCACCCTGCAATCTCACAACCCAGCTCCTCCGCTGTACAGAACATCTTGAGAAATAAGACACTTTCCCTCCTTTAGAAGTGTCATATTTTCAATAAGTAACCTTACTTGCAAGCCGTGCTCCACTACATACCAAGAAGGTGAAACTGCTGTGAGCAGGAGCTCTGGAGCTGATCAGCTAAAATCTGATGCTGTACGTAAGAATTGCGGTTAAGTGGCCCCAGGCTCTATCTCAAAGCTCGCATATCTTCATTCCCCAATGAGCCTTTGTTATTCAGGAAAAACTGCTATTATTGGAGAGGGGATTTAACTGATTCCACAGTTCTCTCAATCAGAGTGTCACTGCGACAGCACTTACTCAAAGCGCGCTTTCATGTTCAAAGCACGGGCGTTAACAGATTGCACTGCACCCGAGCCTTCCTGCACAGAAAACATCATTACTTGTCTCAGCTGATACGTTCCTGAGGAACTGGGCTGCTGTGAAAGCACTTAGCTCCCACCAATTTATTCCAGCACGGATTTGCTCCGAGTCGTGCTCTAGGACACTATCATGTCTGTGGCCCCCCATCCTCCCATTAGAAACCAGATGAGATGCTTTCAGGAGCACCCCTGAAGGGTGTATGAAGATGCTGGTCTTGATGAAAATGACTTAAGATTCTGTGATGCACTTTGGGCATATCTGACAAATCTGCATTGCACTGCACAGTGCAGGAAGAGAGACTGAGTGGAGTGACGAATAAACTTTGTCATGTCAAGTCAGTCTTACAGAAGCATTCCTGAGCCACAAGGAGGGGAGTTTCATCTACAGTCCCCACTAAACAGTATGGGCTGCCTTTACTATTCAGTCTAATACAATGAAAGGGAGAGAAAAGCAACCGGAAAGAAACTATAGGACCGGAAAACAACTGGTACAACTGTGTTGTGTGTCGTGGCTCACATGCCCTTTTCCTCGCAGTCAAACAGGAAATCCTGCAGCTATACCCAGAACTAGAGCTTTTATTGCAGACTTGAAATTTTGATGGGTCTTCCCAGCAAATCCAGATACCTAACAATTTCTCACCTTGACATAAGAAGAACTTGGATTCTCCAACGCTGATCTCTCCCTGACTCGGAACAATATCCACTTGTAGAGAGGCTAGAAAAGAAATAAGCACAGAGAAAATGGTCAGACAACAGGAGTTGTTATCATTACAAAAAGAAGAAGAAAAAAAAAGAAAAAAAAGGGTAGCATTGCAATGGCAGCATGCACAACAGCACGAGTTAGCTGTGTGGCAAAGAGTAGGCTGCAAACTTCTACTCTGATGGCATGTTGCTCACGTGCCAATGCTTCTGGGATTACCTGTGTGTTCCCGTTTCAAGGAGCTCTCCCTGCCTTTTCATCTCCTCTAATTCCCTTTTGCTTCCTTCAAAGGAAAACTCGGGAGAGAGCAGAAGGCAGGAAGTAAAAGCAGCTCCCCGCAAAAGCTTATTCTGAGAGAGAAAGTGCTGACACGCAGGAATCTACTCCTTTTACACTTGCTTTACCTTCGCCCAGGAACACTGCCTAACACCAGTTGCATTCCTATAAACTAGCCACTGCTGTCAAAGGCACCGATTTGGCCTTTAACAATGTCAGCGTGTAGCTGAACACTGCTATTAAATAGTGACAGCTTCACAGACAACCAAGTCCCTGGCGGATGGTGCTGCAGCATCAAGTGGCTGGGGCAGCAGTGGTGCTGCTAGGCTGGCCCTCTCTTCTTGCCATCTCTCTGGGTCTTCTTGCCGTGCCAGTTCTGTGTAGGAGCCAGGACAACGGACTGCATATGCTGCAGGTCCAGACCGAAGGCGGCCCTGGCTTCTGTTTGGCCTCTGCAAAAGTTATCGAGGCTTCTTCCTATAAAGTGTGGTAATAAAGGGTTGGCAGGGGAGACTAGGCACCCGAGAGCTCACCCCTATTTCCCCAGGAGCCTTCCACCAGGGAAGCCAAAGCCACAGGGAAATTAGGTAGCATCTGAGAAAAGACATTTCTCTGCATTATAACATCAACCTCATCCGCAGTCTTCATTCTGCACCAGTGGACCTAACTGTTCACTGGCAAAGGCAGGTTCAAAGAGGTCGCTGTCACTACAACCTGGATGAACAGGGTATGATCAACAGCACATTAAATTACACAAACCTGCTCCCCACGTGCTAAGCTCTATTGCCTGCTACACAATCAAGCTACCAAACCCAACCCGGTAACCGATTTCAGTCACCGGTTAATCAGTCCTTCGGTTCTGCAGTTCAGGAAGGTGAGAGTGGTTTTTTTCCCACTTTTTGTTTAACAGACACTCTGGGAGCCTATTTGCATTCTGCTTCCAAATTCAAGCCATAAAGGCCTGTTTAGCACCCCCATAATTACGCATTACATGAATTACAAGAAAGGTCTCTTCATAGTCACACAATAACACTTTTTATAGCTCTGCCCTCCCCCATATCTTTCATCTGGTTACAAAGGTTCCTAGCCCCCAAATACTTATGAATAATTCTGCTTTGATTTGACAAATTTCACTAATGCAGCTTAATGTTCATTTGCGGTTAAATATAATTAGTTTTGCACTTCAGCAAAAGAAATGAGCTCGAATTAGCCCACGATTCTGGCACAAGGCAGGGAGGATGCCCCCCCCACTGGCTAAGACTAAGGCTAGCACAGCAGGCTCTACCTGATGGGCACAGAACTTGCCGCTTCAAGTGAAGGAAGAGTGTGTCAGCTTCTGGGTACTGGCTCCCTACGTCTAACCTGACACTGACTCAAGCGAAACGGGGTACACAGGAGCTGCAGGGGCACACCATGTAGAAGAGAACAACCTTGTGTAGAAGAGTACCCAAAATATCCTTCAAAACACAGTCTTTACGTTCTCACAGTTGTTTCAAACACAGTCTTCAAAAACTCAAATAGATTGAAAAATGAGTGAATTAGTAAGTAAAGACAATACAGGGGGCAGGCACTCCTCATGATTCGAGCGCAACCTTGTTACAGCTCCTTTATCTCGGAAGTTCTGCTGAGAAGCACTAAGCATCAGAAAGACACGCTCCTCTGTGCAAGAGAGCTATCGCCCACTCGCGATGCATCAGCAGCTGGCAAGCGTGCAAGAACGGAAGCGCTACGTGTGCCGCTAACGCTCTTAGAGATGACATTCCTTCTCCAAGACGGACGACCGGGGGCTTCGGCTACTTTCCAGCACCAGGACAAATGCGCGGAGAAACGGTGAGAGCCTTAGATGCTGGGTGAGCAATCAGCTACACAACGTGTGGCAACCCCTCCAGCAAAAGGCAAGTATCTAAAGTAGCAACAAGACAAGTTACACAAAGATTCTGCCTATGCCTCTCCTTTAAGAGCAGATCAAGCTACCAAAGCCTTAGGATGCTGATCGGAAAAACACTGAAAAATCAGTGATGGGCAGCAATCTGACACTCCACTTGACACTTTCTAAGCTTAATAGCAGCTAAGGGAGTTCACTACTCCCTTAGGGGAGTAATAATAGTTAGGAGCCCTGAACGATGTGGCCCGATTCTCTCCCATCACGTATTCTCACTGCTTTTTTCCTCTCGATGACTCTCCAGAATGCCAACACGGGATAATAGGCACTGCATCAGGGGCAACCCAGGAATGATCTTAGCAGACACCAAGAAGTGGTTTCGCCTCTTTCCTTCCAAGGCAAAAATAATATCATTTAGCTTTTTTTGTTGTGACTGAACCATGAAAAGTTACTGCAACTGCTCAGGGTTTTTTTTGTTTGTTTGCTTTTAATGCAAACGGGACAGCGCAATTCCATTAAAGGCAATAAGGCTCGCTCACTACTGAAACGCTGCGTGCTCACCAATGGGTGCCGCAGCGCAGTGGAACCTGCCTTCCTGGCTGGATGACGCTGCCGTGGCACGAGTTCCTCTGCAGTACGTGGCACGGGCAGAACAAGCCACGGGAGGGCGTGTGCATCCTGCGGCACAGGACCCGGGGGAGCCTGCTTGCTGAGTCACAGAGCGGCAGGAGGACACGGCTAGAACTAAGGGCAGCTCACCAAGGCTGGCAAAAACAGCGAGGCCAGGCGAGGCGAGGCGAGGCCGAAAAGGAGCTGCAAAAGAAGCCAGAGCAAATGCACGTTGAAGAATCCAGCTGCAGGCGGATAAGCAACGAGCCATAAAGTCTTTGGCAGCACCAGGGAGAAACGCACATTCCTCAACAGAAGGCCCTCTCTGTTCGGATGCCCAGTGCTCGGCACCCATCCTCGTAACCGGCAAGGAAAGGGCAATCCAGCTCACCATTACCACCTGCTGGAAGCAGCTGGTTCCTTAACATTTATTGTAAAGGTCAATGCGTGCCTCTCATGCCTCAAGTCCATAAAGTATTTGTGATTAGTGCCGGTGGTAAAGAATAGGTTTCCAGAGACTTCACAGACCACTCTCAAAAAGAAAATACGAGCTCATCATGTACATCAAGGCTAGACATCTCACAGCAAGGAGAAGTCTGCGTATTCAGACATTGTCCCCTCAGGCCTGCCCATCAAGCAGGTGAAATGCCACTACGTCATTGCCCACTGAAACTAGGACTCGAGCCAACTTCCTGGACGGTACCTAGAAAGGCTGTACATTGCTCTTTTTCCTCCGAGACTCCTAAGACTAGAAAGGTACACTGTGCTGTGCTCTGGAGCACTTCTACAATAGTCTCTGCTTTAAAACTTACCTATTGCAGCAGCTAAGGCTGTGTCTGCTGCACTTACCCAAACAAAGCCTTAGATTCCAGGCCATCAGAATGCGAATGAAATGATTATAGCTTGCTCGTCTTCCCAGATGGCAAGAAGACAGCCTCACCAATACCTCACTTAGGATGCCTACCACTTGGGGAAAGGCACATGCCTCGGGTGCATTTGCAAACTCCTCTAGGATGAGGAAAGACGAAGAGAAATGCCCTTCAACTTCCCGGCTGTTTCCAGCCGATACCTGCATTACTATCTCCTCTACTCCTCTCAATCCATTCTCAACCTACTGTCTTCTGCTGTCATCTGTCAGGATGGCAAATCACCCATGGGCCTCAACCTCAGAAAAGCTTTTCTATATAATCGCCTAATATTGCTCCTCTATACTCCAAGCAGCCAATGTTGAATTCCTACGATTTTAGCCGCAAGCCTTGCAACTGCAGATGGCTTTAAAGAAAACCCCACTGACTTCTGTAAGCCAATGATGAGGTTTAAAAAACAAAATTACTGCTTTGTTTGCTTTCCCTCCCCTTTAGATAGATTTTTGTCCCCGACGATTTCTTCTGCAGGAAGACTTGAAAGCAGGACCTAACTGCACCCTCCCGAAAAAGCACAGGAGAGCTGACAAGAACATTTAACCAGAGGAGCGTAGGATTAGCGTCATTATTCCATGTCCCAACCTAGCACAATGCCAGGGCACTCACAAAACTTTGCAGCTTTTAGGGCTATCAGCATGAAAGCTTGTAAAACCCCATCCTCTCTGTGCCTAGCTCTGCTGTAGTAAAAACATTATTTTTAGGTTTCTTGCAATCTTTGTAACACTGGTAACCAAATGCAGGCTGCCCACTAACCGCTCTTCTCCCATCCTATGCCCTTTGAAACCGTTTCCCCCATGATTAATTCTACCCATACGGGTGCTGGAGATATAAAACTGGAAAAACTGGGAAAACAGAAATTATAGCTCAGCACCACTCCATCCAAACTGTGCCTTTCACATGAAAGCAAGACTAAACAGAGTCTTGAATTTTTCCTTGCTAAAGCAATCTCACTGTCTCGATGCCTTAAATAATACAGCTTTTCTTTTTTTTTTTTTTCTCCTTTTTTTTTTTTTGGACTCCAGCATAGATGAAAAAAGTTCCTTTTTAACTCTCAGCTGCCTGACCTGCCTGGGCATATTTTAGGATTGAGAATTTTTAAAAGTTTGGTAGCAGACAACTGATTTACACTGTTCAGCTACAGAAACCAGACTGAACCTATACTAAAGGCTCCTGCCCGGAATGCTGCAGAGGCTTAAAGATGTTCTTCATGGGCTGGGAAGGAAGGGAAGGAAGAAAAGGAAGGGAAGGAAAGGATAAAGCAACTGTATCCCTTCCTCCTCGTTAGAAGCTCACTTCTCATCCTAATGATTGCACTTTGAAAACTATGAAAAAAGAGAGAGAAGAATTCAGCAGCAGACAACTGCTGGGACTGGCCTCCCCAGGCCGCACTACCCAACTGCTCCTGCCTGCCACTTCTGCATTTTTTTCTACATGTTTTATTAGAAACAGATGGGCCTCCTGGCTACTATATTTTCAAGTCCTCTTTACACAGCTGCACAACTCCAAAATTGCCGAAATAGCAATCTCCCGAATACATTTCTCCCTCCTCTAACAACTGCTTCGTTTTCTGTAATGAAGACCATAGAGGGTCTGGAAAGCATTCTTGCAGTGTCAAGAGCCACGGCTGCATTTAGCTCGAGCCACAATGTATTTCTGTAATCCACAATAAGAAGCGATGGACGCGCGCCAGGCGGCTTCCCCTCGCTCCGAAGTCAAAGGCAAATGCAGCCAGCACACAGTCTGCAAGGACCAGGAAGAAGAGGGGCTCAGCAGCAGACCAGAGAAGTCAAACAAGAAGCACTGGAACTCTGCTCTGGTCGTCAACCGAGGGAAACGAAAAACAGGTCCAGTAATCCCAAGTCACTTCAGTTCTGCTTAGGCCAACCAAACATTACAACCAAACAATACATTCCCCGGAATGAGCGGAAATGTCAAGAGCAGGAAGTGAAGCTGCAGTGCTTTGGGTCCTTAAAAATAAATAAAGGGATCCACGAACAAACACTAAAATCAGCCCGTACTTTCTCCCTAACAGGCTTATCTTGCACGTGGCCACTCTCGCTCCCAGCAGCTCTGCAGCAGGCCTTTGCCAGGAACTGGAAACACAGATCTCTATTTGCAGCAAAACAAGAAAATGCCTGGCAAAACTACGGCACCCCATTCACTGCTGCATCTGCTTGTTAATTGTTTTTTTGCTTCTTGGTTTGGAATTATTTTCAAAACCACAGGCATCCCAGCCCCCTGCTATCTTGCCCTATATCCATGGCCTTCGTCAGGTCTACAAACACCTCCATGGCGCTGACGCTCCTCACCTCATCCTCATCTAGCACTCGGAAAGTAACCACACAAACAGCCGTGCCTATCCAAAGACGCCTCAGAAATACCAAACATTTCTTAGGGCACAGCACTCCAGACCTTTCATTTGAAACCAATCCTTTCAGAGGAGCTCAGGAGTCGGCAGATTTACTCGGTCTTCCTTGCTGACTGAACAACTCAAGTGCTTCACAACTGGCACGTGCTTCTGCCAGCGCTAGAGCACTTGCTTTCTTTATCTTCATGCTGCAGCAAAACCGACTTCAAGCGTAGGACAGCGCTCTGGAAGAAGGATGTCAGAGGCTGCGTTTGCCAGAGAAGGCAGGGCAATAGCGGTCGAGTGTCCCAAGCGGCCTGGTGGGTGAGCTCCAGACTGGAAAAGGTGATTTACAGCCTCGTCTCTAGCTCCACATCATTTGCTAGGATGAGTGAAGCTTTAAAGTCTAAAAATCGCACTCCTCCTTCCGTTGTCCTTTTGATTCCCATGACATTCAAGCTGTGTCACCGCCTTGGTTAATCATTTTGCGATAAGGGAAGAGCTTCTCCCTTAAGAAAACGCTCATTTAGGAACCAATTTCCGACAGAGGCACTGTCCCACTTGTTTCCATTCTCACCAAGCCAGGGAGGCTTTTGATCTTCAGATTTTCTAATTTTCTCACTCATAAAACAAGGAGCAAGCACAAGCTGCAGCTTCTCTCTTGATGGGGTGAGCAAGAGTCACTCCTGGCATAAATCTTGGCGAAACACAATACGATTGTGATTTTATCCCCATATCAAAACTGGTTAAAATAGCTCAGCATGTGAAAAAGCTACGGAAGGAGAGCAGTCACTGTCATCCAAGGGCGCTCCTTCTGTAAGAAGCAAGGCTGACAAGCTCACATGGACACGAAAGCGTGAAGCATTACTGCATTTGTACACTGTGTACGTTTTAAAAGGGCTCCTCACAGAAAGAGTCGGCGTCACTCGATCTGACGCGGAATCAAAGGCTCAGGCCACGCATCTCAAGGGAGGAACCGAGATGAAGGCACAGAACAGAGAGAGGGAGCTTCATTTCATTCAAATGAAATGACGCAGGTGATGCCTAGCAATCAGTCAGTGAAAATGGTAGCAGCTAATGGAAGCACAGAGGAAAGTCGTTCGGCTCGCTCCCTAACTGGTCCAAAGTCCATCCAGTACGTCACTGCTTCTCCCGGCCATTATTTCTTTAGAAATGGAGGTCTCATTAGGAGAATTCAAGTCCAGTCTTTGTCCTCTTGCCCCAAATGCGTGCTACACATACCGCAATGAGGCTGGGCCGGATAACCACAACGTTTACAACCGAGCTCTCTCAAGGGCCGATGCCCGAGGTTTCAATCATTATCCCTCTCTCTCTCGTCAAAGTAAGCGTGGCAACGTGATCTGCAGCAGAAGTGCCGCCTACCAGCAACCTCTGTTGCCCTGAGACCAGCACAGCTAGCAATGAACTGCAGAGTGAGCCACTAAGACTTTAACACTTCATCGGTCCATTTACCCTGTGACACTTCAAGGAACAAAGGAGATAAAAATCCCCGAGAAACATCTGATGGATATTTTGGCATGACCCATGCTTGTGAAGGCCTTTAAAAGATTTTCATTTGATCCATCTCAACTTTCTCCTTCAATTACCGCTGCTATTTGGTTACGGGGAGGGGCAGAGGGGAGGAGGAGAGGAGAGGAGCAAGTAGCCGGCACCCTAACGGACTGAGAGACACAAATGATGCAATTAAAAGAAACTGGTCCCAGTCAGAGTCTTCTGAAGTCTGAAGTCCAGTGTACCCTGAGAGATATCCAAGAGAGCCCTCGCCTCTCTAAAAGGTCAATACTGGTTTTGCATTTTCTTCAGCTGGGTCTGACGCAGGCGCATCTACCCCACCTCAGAGACCCGAAGTACCGTTCTTCCTTGAGACAGAATCATCTTATGCATAAAACTCGGAAGGTATGAAGAGCTAGGACACCTGTTTATCGAAACATTGCATTCACATCGACTTCGGCAGAGCTGCTTCTTCAGCTGACGAGAGCAGAAGATAAACCCTCTGTCACGTTAGCTTGTACCCTGCAGCTGCCTGTTCCAGCCATCTATTACGAGGGGAAAAAGTTTGCAGCTTCTTCTGCACTCCTGAAAGGAAATCAGCAATGAAATGGTCTCAGTCTTTACCGTTCCCATAGTGGCAGAAAGCATCCTACCAAGCAGACAAGTGCTTGGCCAGAGGCACACAAGGTCTCTGTTTTCTTGACAAGCAGGTAGGTTGCAAGCCTAGGGAACAACCTGGCTTCAGACAGCAGCATCAGTAAGACACAGTAAACAATGCAATCAAGCTCAAAAATTCTTTAAGTTATATATATATGCGACTTGAACTGGGCTGCCTTATTTACTGCAAATCTGCCTCCAGCATTTTAGAAGTTCTTTGGGGTCCTGTGTTCAACCCGGTCACTAAATTTTGGTGGGGTTTTTTGCCTGTCTGCTTGTTTTTTGTAATAATTACAAAATGATTTGTCATTTTGCCTTCTCTCTCATGTATGTGTTCCTACACCATTTCAGCTCAAAGGAGGAGAGGTAGCAAGGAGATACCTGTTAACCATTTGACGCTCAAAGCAATGCCAAATGACCGCGTAACATGAATAGAAAGACTGAAAAACCAAATGACCAAATAACCTCAAAATAGCAAACCAGTGCGTGTGAACAACGGGGGAAGGGAGCAAGGGAATTCTCACAAAGAAATTCAAGCTAGGAGCTTACCCCAAGGAAGATTCCCGAAACGAAGAACCCCAAACCTTCCCGGACTCCCCTTAAGGAGGATGGGAACTAGTATTCTTAGGGATCTTACAGTATCCTTTTGTTGACAGATCTACTTAGGTGCCACAAGGGTGAATGCAAACTGAGAAACGCAAAAAGACCAACTGCGATTCGCTTTCAAGGGCCCTTTTTTTCCCTTCACAATACAAACAAAAGCCGTAAAGCAAGCCATACTTCACGGAAACATTGAGCAAGCCAGAGACTAAGGTACCTAAATGAATTGTCCTATGAAGGAAACCTGAAGAAGAAAGAGGTTTCATTAGGATGGTAATGAATGCAGCATTGTTAGCACTAAATCACTGGCTACAGAAGTTAAACAGCATCTAAGTCGACTTTGAAGCAAGCCAAGCAAGCTAATGGTTACATCAAGCAACAGGGTCAAACACTCCACTGTCCCAGCAATCACACTAAGAAGAATTCGTGTTGTTGCCAGATGGTATGAAGAAGAATTTATGGATACTCTTAGCTTTTGCCTTCACTCTCAGTGCACTCAGCTATTCAAACTATCTGGCATGCTGAGTTTACAGCGACAAGGGAACTCCTGTTTCTGGTAATGCAAAGGACAAGACAAAAAGACAAGGACAGGTTAAAAGGAGAGGAAGAGAAAGAGACCGTGGCCAACCACAAAGAACAACAACAACAACAAACAAACAAACAAGCGCAAGACTTGCAGGCAGACCCTCTCTGTTGCCTCTGTGTTACACTCCCACACTGTGATTTATTTACAACTACACTCTGGTAAAGGCTGCCTCTTCTCCTGTTTTACTTCTAAGCTAAGCTAGCTGTAGGCCAGACAAAATTTCAGGAAAATAGCTTCGCTGTCAATGTTCCAATGATCCAACACAAGCATGATCACAGTTAGGGGAAAGACCGACAGAACAACTGCTTGTATTCTCTATTTTTACCACACAAATTCTCTCAGTTCGTTAAGGCGGATTTGCATCGTTCTGTAATTAAGGAGCTTCCATAAGGGGTGCCATGCAATTTCTTAGAAGCAGCCTAGGTTATAAAGACAGTCTCCCAGGGAGGGTCTAACTGGCATCACTCCTAAACTCTCACTGGAGTCTGGTAGTCAGCTCAGCCTTCCTCCACCACCCACATCCTCACCCGCTGCAAAAAATGCAGACATCCACCTGCTCTCCAAAAACCAGGCTCCCAAATGGGAAGCACCTTCCAAAGACCTGAATGGCAAGCAGTCTGCCAGCTGTACCCTCCCCTCCTATTGCCACCAGTTTTCAGGAAGATGCTGAACTTCCCACAATGGTCGCCTACAGTGTCAATCTCACTCACAACAGTGGGGCACTTTATGGGGCCCATCACACGCCTTCTGTAGGAGCTCTGGGCTGAGGATCCTGAGATCCTCACTCTGTGGCCTCTGAGCATTTCCACGAGGGAGACTCTTAAGGGATAGCCAAAGCTTCCTCTGCTAAGCGCACAGCACTAGCTCTCTCATTCTCCTTGCAATAAGGAGCACTATCATGTTTCCTTTGAAAAGCATTTCTCGCTTTCCGAAATGATCACCTGCTAGAGGAAACATTCCAAGAGGCAGAGAAAACAGGAGAAGTGCAAGAAGGCCCCGACTGTGCGATGCTCCCAAACTTCCTGCCAAGTCTCCCCGTAACACCACCCTCCTGCAGGGAGTCCATCGGCACCCACCCCGTGCCCCTAGTTGGTACTCTTGCATAACGAATCTCCTCTCATGCTACATCCCATACCTTCGGGCATCATCTGCATTACAGGGGTTTTCTTGTGGTTAACCCACAGACTCCTTAGGGAAGAAAAAAAAAAATCTGAAAAGCATCAGCCCTTCTCCTCAGTCAATGAAAAGCAGAAGACTTCAGTATCTAAGGGGAAAGAAAAAAAAAAAAAAAAAAGAAACAGGGAAAACAAAATACCTATTTTTCAGTTAATTCCATCCTGTAACTTCACTAAGCATTACTCCGGCCTATGTGACACCAGTCTATCCCTCATACTCACTGTGGTACGTTAGCATAACTAAAGCACCCAAAGAATGGGGCATGAAAAAAAGTAGCCATAAATAAGAGCACTCAGGTCACTGCAGTAAATCACAGCCCTTAATTTCATGTGAAAGAAGGGAATGCAAGACTAACACAGGATCCTCAAAGCGCCCTTTGTCAGGGTGGAGGCCTGTGCACAAATAAGTGCATTTCTGAAGCCCCGAGAAAGGAAGTTTAGAAAGGAAAGTGCCTCTGCACTATTTGCCATACTGCAATCAGCTTCCAGGGACTAAAGACACCGATAAGCCAGCAGTGATAAAACTGACAACCTTCTCCCTATGCACATACACCCAAGCACTTTATTAGTGCTGATTCAGTAACTAAGAGCTCCTCCAAATCCTGTTATACCTTTCAACTCACAAGAACAGAGGAGAAGGATTACTAACCATATGATCAATACAGCCGAAAAGCCCTGTGGTGCCACTCTATGAGATAACCTTCTCTCCAGCCAAAAACGAGCAACTCTGGCATGCTGCACTTCTTCAGTATTGCAGGTTACGGGTTATCCCCCCACAACCGTGATAGCGGTAGGGATTTTTGCTTGTTTTCTGAAACAGCACTTGTGTTACATAAGAATTACCGGCCTTCTCAGCAAGCTTCGTTTCGAAACCTCCCAATGAATGCCTGCAATAAACTGGTGAATGCTCCCAAGCAGCTCCAGCCATACTGCTGGTGGAAAGCGACCTACCTCTTGAGGCTCGATCACGCATTTCCCATTACTTAAAAGTGAGCGAGCCCTGATGGGTCACACTGGACCAGACAGTAACCTAAGCAGCGCAGCTGGAATGTCCCCAACATCAGTGCTGTGTTCTCCACTGACCCACAGCGACGGCAGTCTGGTTGAACACGGGCCTTCAGAGCAGAGCAGGCAAAAAGCCAAAGTCGTTAGAGCGGAGCTGGAATTATTTAAAACCCCTCAGCAAAACATCACGTCAGAAATTAGTCGAGCGACCATTAAGTCAATGGTTTATTTTTACAGATGATTAATGTGAATGGTTGCGAGGGGAAAACACATTTCCTTTCCTGGGAAATGAGTACTACACTGCACGCAGAATCGATACGTGCTTTTCTTCTATCCAGAATCATGACAAAGAAAGCAGTATGTACTGTCCCCTACACGCCCTTCCAAAGTGGATTCACATCGGACAGCTTTTTTCTCTTTGCCTTAAAAGAGATTATTTGTGTGGGAACGGGAACATTTCTAATAAGAACTGAATTACCCTATTCTCTGGCAGAACGTGGCAATGTCTATAATTAAAGTCCTTCCAAATGGATGCAGCAGTTTTCTAAAACTGAATCCCACATTCAGTCATTACACCCTCACAAGTAGATACTTCATTGTTATGTGTTATAAATGGAACTATTACCAGCATATGATGCGACCGGGCGTTAAACCACATGCGAGAAAAGCAGTTGCACTTGTATTCCACATGCGGTGTTCTCAGTGCCTCTTCCAAGAGGAAAAGAGAGCGTGCTCAGATGACAGTCATCAGGCTAGTAAATAGCATTTAATCGTCAGTTTAGATGGCCTGGTAACGTATATGTCAGACTGCAAATCAAGCCCCCAGGATACAGCTCAGCTGCTCTTCAGCCTCTGTTGAACATGCGGCCAACTGCCACTGCCGGCAGTCAGATACAGCGATGCCTTCCCAACTGCAAACTGGGAGCCTCTGGGAAACCTTTGGCCCTCAGGCTACCGTTAACTGCCTGCTGCTTCAGGAAGGACTTCCACTGTCAAGTCTCAGGACCGATACCACCAAGTTAAACAAACTTCTGCTCTGTCTTTAAAAGGACATCCCTGTATCATCGCTTTTGTGGTGCACGAGCACATTACTCCTTACAGATGAGGTGTTCCTGAGCAAAGCTCACAGAGGTCAGACAAGTAGACCTTGGCGCAGAGAGGCTAGACGCGTGATAGACCTATTTTTTCCTCACTCTGCAGTTGTCAGTACTTCACAACGCGCGCCTAAAATTGTTTTGCGGATGTCTCTTTTCCCTTGGTTCAACAGAGCAAGGCTGTCTGGCCTATTCACACATCGCTACAGAACACACCCTATTCACAGCAAACAGCCAGGACCAGCTCTGCAGAACAGATTCTTGCCGTGCAGACTGCTCACATTGGCTTTGGCCGCAATGGACAAACCGCACACACTCGTCTCTCAAAACTAATAAACATCTACCCTCAATTATATCACAAGAATCAAGAAATCTGCGAGCTACCAACAGACAAATCCTGTAAGCAAGGGACTAGAGCTGGCATCATTCCAGATCCAAGAGCAAACATTCAGTAAGAAGCAGATTAGAACGCGACGACTGTGTATGCAGAAGAGTCAGAGCTGGCACAAGTTTGTTATCAAGGTGCCATAGCAGTGCTTATTTTACCCTCCTCCTCCCTCCAAAATCCTGCTCCTCCTAAACAAGCAGGAGGCCAGCTGAACAGACAGCCTGGACAACAATCTTTCAGAAGACCACAGGGAACAGATTACCCTCGGCTTAAGCATCTAATCCTCTTCTAATTTCTAAAAGTCTAACCACTTTAACTGATTACTCGCCATGCAAGAATCAAAGGTTGCCATGTTTCTGTCGCTGGACATCTCATTCCCATAAGGATACTGGACCCGGGAAAAGTAAAAGATTTCTCCCAGAAGCGCGTCATATTGCTAACACGTCAAGAGGGGCTAAAGGAAGCACAAGACCCTTTGCAATGTGCCACCAAAGAATTCCTGCTGATTTATTTGCGCTATTTCTCTCTCCCACTCCGGCAACAGTTTCATGCATCACTGGACAGTACCTCTCCCCAGGGAATAACAAGGCTCACTGAACTGAAGAACAGACCTAGCTTCCCCCTCACTTCTCCACAGCCTGAAGGCTGCTTTCTTCTTTCCTGCTTTACCTGAAGCTTCTCCCAGAGGAACAAGAGGTATTAGGGGCTAGGCAGCCAGGGGCTGACAGAAGCATATGCCAAGCCCAGGGTGCGCTTGGAGCCAGCACGGTGCTGGAATGACCCTGGCCATGCTACAGCAAGGCTGAGGGAAAGACCTTCTGCACAAAAGCCCAGCGCCTCCGTTAGTGTGGGGCTGAGTCAAGGCTAACCCGTCCATTTCAGAGGCAAGCAAGCATCTTCAAGCAAGCATCACACCGCCCTACCACGGCACAATTCCTCTTGAAAGAGGCACGTTATACACGGCTTGGGAGCGACTTGGAAAAGGGAGCGTATGGATGTTGTCCCATTTACTGGATGGCACATTAAGCTAAAGAAGACATATGAAAGACATTTTGACAGTAGTATCAGTATGCTTTTGTTCTACATATTTGCTCCTTAAGAAAGCTACGATAAAGAAGAATAGCTCTCTTGTTCCTCCCGTGGCATCATGAAGCATGAGCTTCAAGCCAAATCCTTCAAACTGTAGGAGCTTCCACTGAGGCTGAATAACAAATAAACACATTTTTTCTCTGTACCACACTGTCCTCCTCATTAGTGGCACAGTGACAATACTGCTACTAATTACAGCTTTAGGAACTTCCAGCAAAATGACCTCAAGTAAGTGCCCCTTCAGAGCAGATGTGCAAAGAACATGGTTCACATGCATTACATTTCGTCTAGCAACATTTACTAAAAATAAAAACTCCACAGATGTTAGTATGAATGACTTGAGAACTATGACAGTATTTATACAGAAATCTGTGTATAAAAATGAGTATAAACACAATCTGTACTTCCTAAAAACTAACACCAAGACAGTGACAGGTCTCGCTGAGCGCACTGTCAGGGCGGAGAACTCCCTTCACTATCACTCCCTACGACACATGCTGAACTAACGGCACTATACTCATTCTGAAAAAAAATAAACGTACCTGTTGCATGACACTAAAGTACAGAAGAACAAAGAAATCAACTGGGAATGGCAGTGACAACACAGTTTAGGGGGAAAAAAAATGAAGGAAAAAAAAAGACATTTTAATAAACAGTCAAAAAGCATTCCACACAGTCACACAAAGGCACCGGCCATAGCAATTGCAAAACAAAACTAAATAAAAGAACAGAAAACCAAATACGACCCACTCAGAACAAACATGCTCCCTCCCTTTAACAGAATCTCTCCTTTTCTTAAAAGTCCATGGTGATTTTCTTTCTCCATCCATCCTTTAAAAACTGCAATTTACAGCTCTGGCAAGCTTTGGCATCACAGGGAGCCTGAGCAGACTCCCTCACACCTCACAGCCAAACAACTTCTTCCAGGACTACAGTACCCCTGCTCTACTCCTTTGAGTCTGCAAACAGCACCCCACCAGAGAACAGAGAAAATACTGCCTCCCGGAACTCGAATGACCACCTAGCCACAAAAGAATGCGCCTTTCACTACAGCCAACTGCACAACATCAGCTGCTCCCGCCACTACGCAATCTCCCAGGTCGGCGCGCTGTCACGCTGCAGACAGCTGCAAGCTTCCTGGCAGAGCAGTACGGACTGCTCCAGCGGACTCGCTCGCTTCCCCACGGTACCCACTAGAGCAAAGCCAGCAACTATCATCAGTTGCTTCCACAGAACTTTGCCCCACACCTCCACTACAAATACCATTTGGACCATTGGGTTTAAATAACGAGGTAAAAGGCTTCTCTCCTCCTCCCACGGAAAATCCAGGACTGCGACACGTAGTCGAACTGCAGGAGCGACAAAACCTTGCCCGTGACTGAGAAATCAGGTATTTTCAAGCTCCTCGTATCAAGTGGAAACAATCCTGCGTTAATTGCTCTGGTAAGCCGCAAAACAAGAAAATTTAGCCTAGACCTTGTTCAACAGAGGACTGTCATTTAAATGAATTGATGGGTTGGGGGGAGCGAGGAAGGAGGAGGGGGGAAGTGGGAAATCACGCAACTGCTGCCAATTTAAGGCTTGGCTCCAACTTCTCCTGGAAGGGCTTTCTGGGTAGATGGATGAATGGATTGCTATACATCTTGTGATGCTGGCATTTAATTATTTCCGTTTTTCTCTTCTTTGGCTGCATATGACAGTCGCACAGGAAATGTCAGCCCAGCAAAAAGGAATCTGTACCAAAGACTGTTTTAACGTGTATTTCATACCAGCTGCTCTTTTTTTTTTTTTTTTTTTATTTTTTTTTTTTTTTTTTTTTTTTTTTAAGGAAAAAAAAGAAAAAAGAAAGTTTTTGAGTAGAGCTTTTTAGTACAGTACTTTTTTAGTACAGCTCCATCCCACCAGTAAGACAAATCTGGTCAGAGACTTCAGGTTCCATAATGGGAAGGAAAGGTCTTTACTACAGATCTGAAAGATTTCCAGCGGACCAACAGATTTCACTGACATGTAAATACGGTTAAACAAAGTGCTGCAGCTTGAGCCTCTGAACCTACCATCTTAAGATGATGTATTTACATCTCCCAAATGAAGATGAAGAAATACATATAAAGACAGCTAAAGATAATCCACCTGTCCCTCCATGACATCAAAGCACACTACAGAGCGGTTTAATGGGCAGCACTCAAGGGAACAAAAAAGCTTTTGCCTAAATTTGATTAGTTAGAAATGACATAAACAATTTTCTAATTTTAAAGCAGTAATGTATAATGAAATAGACATGGCTCACAGGGGACATGATTAGCTTTTAACTGGACATAACTGCATTATCTCCCCTCCCTTCCCCCACTCCTCGGCGTTTTTCTTCCCTATTATTTGTGCAGGCGAGAGGGGCAGGGATGGAGTAAAACGAAACGTCCCCTCTCATGCCAGAAAACGGCAAAAGCAAATCTGAGTTTGCGAAGTCAAAATCAAAGATCACCAAATGAAGAAAACACATGACAAACAAGCGCGATGGAGCCCCAGTGCTTTCTCTCCAAGCCTTTCCTTCACAGCCACATGTATTTCTAATGCATGAGGACCCCATTTCTCTGCTTAACCTACCGCTTACACTCATGCTCTGCATTCTTCTTTCAAAGACAAAGGAACAAAGCAAAACAAAAGCCCAGAAAGAAAAACAGAACCGCCTCCACAGCTGTCAATTGTCCTCTTCGGTTTAAACGCATGTAATTCCACAGGTCCAGGAACCGGGTTTTGGTGCCATCTTGAAAGAACCTTGCATAATCTTGCAGGGAATAAGCAATCACCTAAGAGCCTCCTGATTTAGACGACATTCATTCCAATGTTCACTTTGAAAGAAAGTAGGAAGCACTTAACCCTTTAGCAATTCCTCGTCATCCGATCATTATCTCCAACACATCAGGGACCTCTAGCACTGTCCTCTCTTACACAAACACAAACTGTATTAGAAGAACTACGCAGAGCTCACTGAACTCATTGTACTTCTTAGGCATTCTTATTTTACTCCCTCTTCTTTCATTTATTTCATACACCTGGACTGGATTGTTTGGAAGCTTTCCCCGGCTGGCTCTGCAACAGAGTTCTGCTGAGTACCACACAAGTTTCTTTACAAGGAAAGGACCTGACTTAGTTGCCCCGTTCGTCTAAGCATGCAAAAAAAAGAGGGGAACGACCATGTCAAACCTTCTTTCAAAATTCTTTCCCTTGCAACTTTACAAGCGTAGTGTTTCCCATTTGTTTCCAAAGAAAGACCAAGGACAGACTACTATTCCACCTCCCGTTCCAGAAAACAAACCTTGCCTTCATCCCCCAATGCCTCCACCAACTTCAGCTGCCAGTCTTGATGGATTATCCTAATAGAACAAACCAAACAGACCTCGATCCGCTTCAGTAAATTTCTCCTTTC
The DNA here is from genome assembly GCA_032273925.1 of Rhynchotus rufescens. Lineage (NCBI taxonomy): Eukaryota > Metazoa > Chordata > Aves > Tinamiformes > Tinamidae > Rhynchotus > Rhynchotus rufescens. The sequence goes on from JAVCKT010021078.1 coordinate 55,199, forward strand.
CAGGCTCATTTGCCTTTAGCTACGTGATATGTCCAAACAGACACTTGGTCCCCAACCGGCCTCCAAAGACAAAAACTATTCCCAAACACTTGCAGCCGCACTTAACATGACACAGTTAGTAACAGAGCATGGATACAGCTGTATCTTTTTAAGAGTAGTAGCATCACAACGGAAAATTGACGAATAGTGTCCTGCAAAGTAGATGCAGTCATGGGGAAGAACGGAAAAAAAGATGACAGCGGAGAGAGTTATTGGGAAACGTACTCATTGTGACACAGAAGGGTAATGTATTTTCACAAATTCCCTAAAAATGGTATTCCGTAAGGTAAGTACTCTATGGGACTGTAGTGGTTGCCCCAAAAGTGAACCACTTTGACTAGCAGAGAATTTAAAAATTGTGACAGTGGTCACCAATTGCTATCTACTTAGATCACTCTCTTAAAGCCCTTAAATGCATGTCAAAATTAATGGCACTAAGAAAAGGAAAAAAAACAGAGAGGAAAAAAGTCCTGCCACTTTTGCTGGAAGAAGTCTATGCTGTGCCAGCTGAAGAACTGTAGGTTGGAAGCCAGACTAACAACTGAACCTACAACATGCGAGAGAAATAAAAACAGAAATACAGGAACCCATGCATCTTGCATTGCACTGCAGAGAAATACATGGAGGACTGCAAGCCAAGAGAGGCAAAAATACAACCTTGCTTATAGGCCACCCAGCTTGATGGAAAATAAGATCAGATGAAGAACCTAAGCTACTGTTCGGTAGAGCAAAGCGCTACATAACACATATCCTCATATAAGACCCTAAAATCTCTCCTACCGCCTTGTTTATACCAAGTCTTTTTTAGCCTCTTCTTCCTTCACATACTCAAGTCATATTTGAGACATTTTGTGAATGATTTGCAGTGCCACGTAGGGCATCATCCTTTTGGAAAAGACTGGTAATGTTTCCACCCTCTACTAATATGAACTATCTGTAGTTACCAGTAGCATAATTCATACAGTCCTTTGAGGCATCGGTATCTGCTGCACTCTAAAGCACACATCAGTCATTTACTATGTTATCCAAGCCTTTAAGACATTCCTTTGGTATTGCTCCAAGTCCCTCTGAAACAGCCAGGGCAATGGATAAAAGCACAGCACGTTACACCATTAACAATTTCGCTCTCTTCGCTCGTCATTCGGGATCAGACGGTAACCGCCATGCCGGACGGACGGCAGGAAGAGCTGCCAGCCCACCCTCTTGTCTCCGACCCCAGCAGAGGCGTTCGCAGGAGAAGGGCAAGCACCTGGGCAACTTCTTCTCCTGACACATCCTCCCAGCTTCAGATATTCGCACAGTAATCGTCTCATCGTTCTGCCCAGCCCACCTGAAACAGCTGTCCATTATTCCACTACAAAAGTACAGAGCAATAAGGGACCGCACTCATACATATAACAAAGTAAATATATATCTGTAGTGCTGAACTTCCCTCGTTTTTTTTATTTAACCTTTTTATGCCAAAGCTAACATCTCCCACCATCATTCACAAGCTGCATTTGTTCTTCCAGAGAAAGTAAGCTCACAAACAGTACAATAAAGTGGTGCCACCTAGTGGCTTCCAGAATGTTAACCTGCACCAGGGCTTTCACGTTTTACCTGCTTTTTACAGCTTCTAGCTTACCAACTCCTTAAATACCACAAGGATACAGAAACGAAAACATCTTGACCTATCATCCCTGGAGAGCAGCAGAGTGATCAAAGCACCCGCACAAGGTGCACTAGGGGGTTTAAGATTTCTCAACCTCTGGAAATCCGTAGAAACAACGAAGAACCACCGATGTATGTCTCCACCTGGCCAGAAGCTCATTTTTAAAGCTACTGACTGCACAGCCAGTAACTTTGTAATCATTTAGAACAAAAGGGAACCGAAATTCACAAGAGCACTCTTGAGTTGAGTTGTTAAAGGAAGTATTTTATCACTTTGTAACTCTTTTTTTCCTGCAGAAGTTCTGAAAAGAATGCCTGAGTAGCAAAATTTACCACAGCTGTGCCACCACACTCACGTCATATAAGGAGGGGAGAAAAAAAGAGAAAAAAAAAAAAAAAAGATAATACTGAATGATTGCATAGTTCCAGGTTTCCAGGTCTCAACACTTTTGCAAGCACACCAAGACTTTAAATAAGCCGTTACAAGCTCAGTATATTGCCGTTATTATTGCAGTAGTGCATCATAAATGACTGGTAAGCTTACTAATCTGCCACGTGGGTGGCAGGAAAACTTTATACAATCCTCAAATTAAAAGATGATGCTATGTCTGATGTTATAGAGAGAGCATCACCAAAGCCACCCTCATTCCACTAGACCTGCGTGTGATTCTCACACAATTAAAAGCAAGGCAGGAATCTGGCACGAGACATGCTGCCCACAGTATCCTGTAGGATAATAAGACCAGATCCTAGTCACGAAAGACGGGAGGCAAATCAAAGGTGTTTGTCCAGCAACCACAAATGACCGTGCTTTTTTGTCCAAGGACTGACCAAGGGAATAGAGCCCAAACAAAACTGAGCAAGCTCCTGGAGTTTCAATCAGAAGACGCTCCTTTGGGACAACAAAGCTCTTGACTTCAAGAAGCACAAAGTATCCTAATTGCATTTTTCTTCAGAAAAAAAACCATCATTCAGTTATTTGCAACATCTCAACCCAACAAGCATCAATTAACAAACTTTAACTTTAAAATTCAAACTTTAAAATTCAAAATGCCATCTTTTAACAAAACCAGGAGCTACAGGTGAAACTGTTGGCACTGGAATCGATCAGTGAAAGAAGGACGGGTTAGGAATGCAAACTTAACTGTAATTTCCTTGAGAGAAGCCTCAATAACCAGCCATCCATTCCTCTTCTACTGGTGTAAGCGATGCCCCTTTCTTTCCTCATGCACCCACATTTTAGTCATGTGTCAGCAGAAAACTGTACAAATCTAAAGCAAGGCAGATAACCGAAAGCACAACACAGTTGTGCATGAAATACTAAAAGTGGTGGAGATGCTAAAACCTGCCAAACCACTCAGTAGTTACAATAAAAGCTTGATTTTTCTTACAGCTTCCACTTATATTTACTCCACATGACTGTTGGACTCTATGATCTCGCGGGTCTTTTCCAACCGTAATGAGCCTATGATGTAAGGAGTGGAATTCTACAATTCTACATGCTGCACATAAAGATTAGATTCTCTGAAACACTTATTGCATGGGCTACCATTCGAGAAAATGCATGATCATTTTGCTTCCAACATTTATATATTCCAACGCTAATACTGCCTCCCCCAGAAGCTTGCATTTACAAAACTATCACTTAGCTCAAATGCAGAATTCTCATAATTCACAGCAAATACACAAATACTTTTAAATACTTTTAGATCTGATGCAGTGTCAGGCAGAGGTATTTTTAGCTCTAATCCATTTAAAGTGCTACATTCCTAGGGAATCAGCAGCATTGCTGTCACTCATCACTTCAGCTAAATTCTTCTGGTTACCATACTCATTACAGTCTTCAAGAATAATGAAATAAGAAAAAAAAAACTCAGGCAAGGAAATATCTTTACCCTTTACTTTTTAATACTTGCAATTACTTCAGTAGGCCCCATTAACAAATACATTTGCACACGAGACATGGTAGAAATAAGTAAAACAGCGCAGGAGCGTAACGCACAACATCTACGAACACAAAAACCCTTCTGCTTTTCTACAGGCAACTGTCCTGCAGAACTCTGAGCTGGCTACAGAGCCACGAGAACAAAAGATCTTTCAGTCGAAGAATAACACCAACGAGAATGGTCAACAGCTTGTTTCCCATTTGTCCTGTGTCCACATTTGTGCTATCCATAGTCATAAAAAGTATTCTCCATCTAGAGGAGGTTTCTTTGAGCTGAAATAAGTTTTAAAATAAAGAACACAGTAAACACTCTCCTCTCCAAGTAGATGGCACATTCAGTTATTTCTCTGGGGATCATCATTTTCAGAAGGTGGAGAATACCCAAAACAAACATAGCCTACCAGAAAACCTTAGGTGTACATACTACAAAGAAAGCAATTGCTTTCATTAGGAGAGCAGGACCACATTTACAGTTTTCTCGTTGAGCACAATTGGTTATTATTTTTGCAATAAAACAATGCCAGAGCAAAACCAGGCTAGTGCTCTTTACTCCAACACAGATCACCGTCATGAATATAAAAAAATATTTGAAGTGTGTTTGCCCTGCGGCTACACACAAAGCAGAGGAGAAATACAAGATACACCTACTTCAGACACTTATCTCATCAGCTTCTTCTCAAAGTGAAAACTTCTCAGGAGGCCAAGGGAAAGAACAAACCATGTGTGACAGGTATTAGTTCGCTTAACGTATTATCAGACGATGGTCAGATCTCCCAGGGACAAGTAAAGCAGAGAATTTGCATTCTTAAGCCACTGGAATGTTGATAGTGTAAGTGTTTTAATAATCAATAATATTGCTATTTAAAAGAGCAGAGCATTCACCAGGGCAAAGGTCCTTGCATACACATATTTCCTAAAATTCTTACTAAACTTCCACTGCAAATCACGATTGGAAGCAGAACATTAGCTCTAATGATTTTCGTCTGAGCCGTGAAGGAAGTCCTGTGTGGGGGGGAAAAAAATCCAGCCATCGTTTCTCTTCCTAGAGACTACAGAGCTTGCTCAAGCAAAACACAGCTTCAAGACCAAGGCTGGACATATTCTACAACCAATCAGCTTTTCCATTGCAGACAAAATCCCTACAGGAATAAGCAAGCAAACCATACACAACTGGGGGACAAACAGTGGTGTAAGCAGCAGAAGAAAAGGGGCTTGTTCTTTCTTATTCCCGTAGACAAAATCCAAAATCCAACTGTGAGAAGAGAAAAGCCAAAAGAGAAAAATGTTAACGAGCTGAAAAGAAGCCAGGGAAGCTTTACAGGTCCAAAATAAGGTGCGTATCTGGGAAGGTTTGATCAGGACAACAAGGATGGAGAAATGACTACCCAGAAGGCTAGTGATGATAACAGGAGGAAAAGCTGACCAGTTTTCGTAGCTCTTCAAAAAGCTTGCAAGACTGCGTATTTTCATTTATTAGAACTATTAGAACTTGCAGGCTAAACGTCAAAAATAAATCCTGGTGTGTATATACAGCATGTTTTCTTAGCAGTACTCCATACGCCCACATTTTCCTAGTAACTATCAAACACCAGGGAGTGCGTAGTAATTGCTAAGTGCCTTCAACCTGCATCCCTCCGATCATGAGGAGATTAAACCCCAAAAGGATTTAAGAGACTACACAGTAATTCTACATGTCAATTGCAATCCCTAAAACCATGTTATGCTTATAAGGAATTATCTTGTGCAAAACGCCACAACTGAAAGATGCTCACAGTAGTCTGTTCTTTTGAATTTTCCAGGCTTATAACGCTTTATTTAAGCGGTTACTTGGACAAGCAGCTGCTGATTATATTTTCTACAACGGCATACACAAGTGTGTGGTGATTGTGATGCTCCTCCCAGCATTAATATATTTTTACAACCCTCATGTTCTTTACAAATTAGGCAGTACTGCCAGTAGACGTTTGCCACACTAGATCTTGAAATGCACAAAATTCATGTTTTAAGCACACTGATTAATGTTACGTAGACTCACAGCTGCAGAGAAGATTTCAAAAAAATATTATTTAAAAGGCTGTCAGAATACACACAGCTGTAAATGCATTGTTTTGTCACAAGAACGCCGCAGCTTATACGACAATTCAGTGACTACATAAACGGTACCTATCCAACAGAGAGGCAGATATAACCTCAATATTAGTTGTATGCATTCTTTGCTATTACACTTCTCAACAGCGGAAGAGTTAAGCACTTCATATAAAGTACATAATCATCTCTCCTGTTCTCCAGAGTTTGTGTTTCAAAAATACCTTTTTTTCCTTCTTTCTCTTTTCTCTTTTCTTTGTCTTCTCTTTTCTTTTCCCTTTTTTCTCCTTTGCCTGCTAAATACCCGACTCCACTCTCAACCAGGTACCCTCCTCCCTTCTACAAGGATGTCTAACCTAAAATCAACTCACATTTTCCTCTCTGGGGTTTGCGGCTGGAGCAACAAAAGAAAAAGTGCATACAAAGGTAAGAGGATTTATTAATATGTGACCCCAATTTGCTTCACAGTAACAGCTGCAGTGGTGTTAAGACGCATTACCAGAGGAAGCAACCAGGTCTAGGAAAACTTCTTCTTCCAAAAATCATCCGACCCAAAAACTTCCCCCATCTTTACGCCTTCTACGAGTTTTCCAGAAGCACCACAGCCACGTGTCATGAAAGACAAACACTAAGCTCAGCACATTTCAACAATGTTTTAATTCTCTATTGCCCGATCATCTGAGGAATATTTGCACGGTTAATTGGGACTATCTTTAGCCCTGAGATGGCATCCAACGATGAGTCACTCCCCTCTTAACCCTACCTCCAGTGTTCTGGATCCTTACAAGCCAGGACTGCCCCGCACAAAATGCAGTGACCAAATGGGACCGTTCTTCTACAAAACACTGCACTAATTCTCTTGCATTCACTATTTCCACTTGAACAGAATAAAACTCCCTTTCAGAGCAACAATTCCAATCCCCTCTCCTCCTCTTTCCCCCACCCTCAGACACGCTATGGGATTCCTCTGTGCATGCACAATGCAAATAAGGGAAACGTCCTTTGAAAGAGTGATTAATATGCAAAGACAGCCTGCTTTTTAGTGGGATGAGAAGAACCACCAACAAGCATTTCCAGATTCCGAGGTTTCTTCAGTTGTTTCCCCTGTTTATTTTAAACACAAGATCACGCAATATTGCCACACATTAGGACCAATTTGCCAATGTTATGTAAACAATTTCAAGTTGGCTACTCATCCTTTGTATCATATTTCAATCTAGCCTTGAATAACCTAGCTATGCAGCTACTGAAAAAATGAGGGTCTGAAATTTTGATTCCTCACTAAGTCTCACTCTTTATATTAAAAAGACAGCATTTTCAATCCAGTTGCAACACATCTTCATCTTCCCCATCAGACATGATTTCTTCCAAGGAAACATGCTGCCTTGCTTCTGTTACAGACAAGCTGCAATGCACTTGGCGCTCTACATGGTTCCCAGATATCCACATCAATTATTCGCTTAAGTGTGACGGCTAGAGAAGTTGGGTAACTCATTCAGCTAGCAAGTTCTTCACTATGCCAGTATTCCTTGCAGTGTCTTCTTCTGCAGAGCTGCTGTTGGATGATTTCATGATATCCCTCTTCTCTGTGGAAACGGAAGACTGCCTAAGAAACTGCACGAAGCCTCACTCTAAAGGCTCCACTGTCTGCTTTTCGTGCTTCCATTTCATTTGCTTCTGTCTCAGGCTTTACAGAAAATGACACTTCTACTTTCTGCAACATAAGCAACCGGCAAGAATTCCATTCCATTTAATTCCGAAGATGTGCTCCTACTAACTGCATTTTGACTCACTGCTTTCCAAAGCAGTCTGGAAGAACTAAACACCTTTTTTTTTTTTTAAAAAAAAAAAATATAGTGCTGGAGGTCGTTAATGGAAGAGGCAGAAGAGGTTCAGAAGCTCCAAATGCTACAGTGCATGGCAAGGAACCGTATCACTGACTTCAAGCCACCTTCACCTCCATGTTTTTCTTCAGAGAGCAAAACAGAACATTTGCTCTCAACATCGCTATATCTCAACAGAGAAATATCCATGGACCAAATTCAACAGAGGAGAACCCTGGTATTTTAAAGCACTTTGCATTTGCCTAACAGGATAGGCTCCCCACTGCTACGTACTTCCTACAAGTACGCTTTATCAGTGGTTCCCTAAGGATCTTAAATCACCTCAGCTAAGACCACTGATGGTCTGCATCGAGACAAACACCAGTTTTGCCAAAATAGTCACATTCAAATACAGCAGCATTTCCTCAGTACACTTTGGTATGTTTGGGCATAACCTTTTCTTGCATTTATACTTGGAAGGTGTATATATACACTTGGAAGGTATACCTGGCAGCTGCAAGTATGACTCATTATACAGATAGTAATTATAGCATCCGCCTTCTCATCTTCCTCGAACATTTCTTAAATATTCACAGGGAAAACTATTAAGCTTGAAGTGCAAAAGAAACAAATATCGCAACTTGTAGTTTACTCTTGGCCTTTTACCATTCCACTTCCTTTAGGCACCTGTTTTGTAACGGCAAACCATACATAAAAGTCTCATTCCAGGACTTGGTCGCAACTGCCTCAGCCGCATCCACGCAACGCACCAGCAGTGCCCGAGAGGCCGCCGTTTGGCTCTCAGGGCAGCTTCAAAAGGCAAGGTTACTAACGAGCAGCTGCAGCAGAGCGGCTGCATTTCAACCCGGGCAACTGAAAGGGTATAACAGCACTGCCGCCAAACCCACCTCATTTACATCCTTTTGTATCGCCAAGGACTTTACAGTTGGGCAATGTGCTTTCCTAAGCAAAAGCCAGAGCCAGCACAGATCTGATCTGTAAATTTGCTTCTGGGACTTTCACGTCCAACAAAAGTCTATTCGCCTGGTGGCCCTTCTTCCTGCTTGAAGACTGGAGAGCATCAGGGTGAAAACGGACACATCAGGTCATCAGAAAACACGCAGGAAAGGGAGCATCCAGACCCGCGGAGAAGCCTGGGAGCTGCAGTTCCCGTGACGGCCACACCCGCAGCCAAGGTCCTCCCGGACGCTTTCGCTGTCACAGAAAGCTACTGCAGAGAGACAGCAGGCACACCGTGCTTTCCTGTCGCCCATCTTTTCTAGTTACAACCGAACTTGCTCCCTTATCTCAGCTTTTCAGATCTTCACTAAGGTATAGACTTAGGAAACCAAGGAAGGCTTGCATTTTTTCGCTTCAACAATAAAAATGCTGCAATGATCCTACTTGATTTGTTTTGTACTTCCGCATGCATGCTATGATACAATTTCCTAAAGAACACTGCTTTCTCCAGTCAAGTTAGAGAAATATTCCACCATGTTCATGGTGTTTACCTCACTATTTGCAATTACGAGTTATGCTAGAACTGTTATTAATGGGTAATTCATACTGAAATACATTGCCATGCAAAACCCATGCTCCAAGAGCCACACCAGGAAACCAAGACAGATCAACAAAAAACAGAAATCATAAAAAAGAAAAAGGAAAAAAATCCAGAATCCTGCATTTTCTGCCTAACCGCTCCCAGATGACGTGTTAAATTATCAATAAAACGCAGGACAACCTTTCAAACAATAAAAGAAATCGTGCTTTTGTCTCTTAGAAAGCTTTTTTACTACTCCTTATAGACGGATGGTAGCAGGTGCAGTATCCCTGCCTCCTCCCCCATCAATTTGTTCTGCTTTCCTGCCACTCAGCCAGGGCTAAACCATCACCCTCTCTGCCCCCCCCCTCCAAAAAAAAGTCTATTAGCAGTGATTGAAACTGGCTGAGCTTCAGAACTGCTTTCATGTGAGTCGGGATAACCTGTGTGCCCCTGGGGCTGCTTTCTGCCCCGCTGAGCTGCTTTTGGGGAGGCCCTCCTGCTCCTCACTTGCCTGCACGCAGGTGCAGTGTAAGCATTTCTAACTGGTCTGAACAGCCACCACTGGTCCTTATCTTGAAATCAATCTCTGGTCTAAAGTTTTTTTCCCCCTCACAAGCCTAAATGCTTTTTTAGAGACTACTCTTGTATGAAATAATACATCCTTGAAGACCTGAATGTAATTGAGAAAGTCTATAAATCCAAATAATTTCTCCAGATATATTGTTCAACAATAATAAACCATGGCAGCTAGGGACTGCTTTATACATGACCTGCCATGTCTTATTTCCAGTCTCAATCTCCAACATGTGTATTTGATTTATTTTTTTTTCTTTTCTAAGTTGCCATCACAGCTGCAACACGTGACCTTTTAGTCCAGATGAAAAGATGTCTTTTGGGGAGGTTTTGCCATGTTGTTCCACTGCACGTCCATAATGGGTGCAGGTTTTGTCACAATCTCTTCTGCAGCATGCTTGCCCTGCTATAAAGACTGTGTAATGCTGCTTCTGTTTTTTTCCAGTATGACTTATGCCGTTTCACAAAAAAAAAAAAAAGGCAGGCAATCAAAGTTGCTGTCTTTCCTGGCCCTCCCTGCTAAATTAGCTTTGTTCAACATCCCCTATGGTATCATAAAATAGAAACAAAACCCCATCTGATGGAGTGCTCTGAAGAAAATCCTGTGTACTGAGTTATGTGAGTTATGCTGTGTAATAAAGCCTCTATAATGTATTGATCTAAATTAAACTTCTGGAGATCCATTCAGTTAATTTGCTTTTGCTCAAAAAATAGATAGGACAGTACTGGTGCATAGTACATAGCTTTATTTCCTGGCATAACAGGTTTCAGATGTTAAAAAAAAAGAGATACATGCCTGAGTAATGCAGGATTACCATTATTTTGCAAATATATTAGCTTCAAAATAGCAAGGCAAAATAAAAATCCTGGAAATATGGAAATATCAAGCAACGCATGGTTTTAGTTTCCTTTGAGATTTTCTATCTGAATGTTTAAGATTTTACTCAGTAAGAAAGGGAGTCAGTTCTTTTTAGCAATAAACTGATCTCTCTACAAGATGATAATTAAAATGATATATACATGTAAAAGGAAACAGAATCCTTCTCTCCCTCAACTCATATTTCTTCTGTAAATTGGCTTTTAAATAGCATACTTCAAAATCACACTGGAGATTGATATACGAGTAAATTAAGTCACAAAATCACCGGTACGATTTCCAAGCAACTCTTTGTACAAATGCCATTAAAATCCCAAAAGCCATGGAGCCTAAAAATCAGGCACCTGATGCAGGTTAGCAGAGTTAGTGGCTGCTGTGTGTGCACAAGCAGAGGGTGCAGCTGGGGAGCAGCTCCCTGAAGCGCAGCCCGCCTGGGCGCGCAGGTGTCTCACGCAGGGCACCACTTGGTCGCCTCCTCCCAGTTGTAACTAAGTGCCACCATGGGCAAGGTGATGCTCACTTTACATACCCAATTACCTGCACAGTTTGATAATTTTGCTTATCATCAGAAAAAAAAAAAAAAAGAATTATACAGTAATTGCTAATTACTCTTGAAAGTAATGGGGAGTATCCTTTGAGGATCACTGTAATACGTCCCTGAATTTTCAGGGTGTGATTGTTTTAAAAGAGCTGAAAACCAATGGCTCCGGTAAAAATCAGTGCAAGACGTACAGCTTGCTATCGCCGACGGCTTTTTTCGTGCATCAGAGGAGAGTAATCTTGGTTTGCCTGAATAATGCTAGTTTAAGGTAAAAAAGATCTGTTGTCTGGTATAACTTTTGCTTTTGCGGACTGCATAAGACTGTTTACTTGGAACTGCACTAATATACGTGATTTTTTTGCAAAGATTGTCCTGAGGAAATGTAAGAAGAGCTTGTACTGCTTGAGAAGTTAAGATTGAGTTTGAATGTTTCACTGGGTAAATATTTCAGGATTTTTTTTTGTTAGGAGAGATCACAAAGACTTTAATTAAGAAAATCAGTTTAAATTAGTTACTTGCATCATAAAGAGTCACAAATAGCATTCAGAGCACCAAGTTCCTAGTTGATAATTAAAATAAGCCTTAACAAAATTACTCTACTGGTAAACTTTGCTATTTGCTAGTGCCTATTTCTACATCAAAGAAAATAGGCTGCAAATAGGTTTGGGGAGGGTGTTGTTTTCTGGAGGGTTTATGTGTGTCCTTTAAGGCTAACTGGCTTATACATCTTGCAGACTGAAAATGTTAATGTTTAAACATATGGAATCAACGGTTTAAGTTCTCTTTAAGTGATTATTCAGACTGGTTAAATATTTTGCCAATTAAGAAGCAATAGAGTGATTTTATCTGGCCCTGTAGAGCAGAGGCAGTTGTTAGAGTTTGATCATTTATATGTTACATTTGCTGTAAAGGGCTAATATTTATTGTGTGAATTCTTTTTTTTTAAGAGAACTTTTTGTGAAACACAGTGGAATCTAATATTATTTCACATATAAATTACTGATAGAATTATTAAAGGTCCAAGAAGCTTTTCTGTTTAGAGATAGAGACTCAAAAATATGAATGCTTTTGCTGTGAATTAACTTGAATTAGGACCTGGACTTTTGTGGATGGGTTTAAAATCTCAGCTAACTTGGAGAATGTTTGGATTTCTACTGTATTAACTGAGTTTCACTGCTTTTGGTTTGTAAGCAATATGCTGGCCCCATGAGGCTTAATTAAAATTATGAGTCCCATCATATGCTCTCTGCAACACCTGTAAGAGGAGTTTGACGTAACAAGGAAAGCTAGAAGGAAAAAGATGAGGCTAAATTGACATCTGTTCAGCAAAAGGAGGAGGTTTTTCTTTTTTGTGAGATGACAGCTGGTTGTATCCAGAAAACAGGGAGAGATGTTTTTCTGGGAACCTAAGTTTTGCTTTAGGTGGGTAGGAGCAAAAAGTGGGACTGATAAAAGCACACGAGATGGCCTTTCCATGATGACCTTCCTTTTTGCTTTGTGGGGTTT
>JAVCKT010021080.1:0-39282 GCA_032273925.1 Rhynchotus rufescens
ATGTTCGCAACGACCTACAAAACTCACGGATATTAAGAGGTGCTAATTACAAGGGGAGGTCGAACATGCAGAGAGAGACTTGTTAACTTAAAAAAAAAAAAAGGAAAGAGAGCAAAAGAAAAATAAATAAAAAGGCAGGTTGGAGAAATGTGTGTGTTTCGCCCGCGGAGCGCCGCGTGGCCGGTGCGCAGGCCGGGCCTGCTGCCCGCTGCCCGCGCCAAGAAATCATGGGAGCCGGGGCGAAGCTGCCGCCCCCGTGGCGAGGACGTGGCCTGCTCGCCTTGCCCAGGAGCCAGGGCTCGCTGAAACACGACACAAATGAGAAACGGGACACGCATCCAATTCCCCTGGCCCTCGGCACCTCGCATTCCCAGGCGCTGCAGGCCTCTGTCCCTCCGCTTCCGCATCCGCTTCTTCTACCTTTCTCCTTTTTTAACAAGCTGAAATGTTTCCGTTTTTACTAGCAGGCCAAAACGCCTCTCCCACTGAAAATACTGGCAACCTTCCCACTGACTTCAATGGGAACATTCAGCTTGCTTTTTATTTTCTCTTGACCTGATGTTCAAAATGGCTAAGCACTCATGACTCACTGAATTAAACGGCCCCTCTCGGGGCTCCGCATATCGGAGTCCCTGCCTATGAAGTCTAAAAGATGCGCCTGCACTTAAGCCCAAATCGTTGCTGGCTTGTCGAGCTCACGGTGCGCCTTAGCAGTAGTTCAGCTGGTTGAAAACTGGGGGTCTCAGGTTCAAGCTAGCTTCATTTTGTTGTACCTCTAAGGGAGCGCTCCGTCTCGGTGCGTCCGCACCGTCCGCACCGTCTTACAGGTCAAGCCAATGGAGCGTGTGCTGAACTTGTTCTGCCACCTTGGAAGAGCACTAAATGTAACTGCAGAAATAAATAAACACCAAGTAAAACAGAGCAAGGTTACCTTTGAACTAATTCCAGCAGAACAACCAGCCTCACTGCTAAAAAATTACCTAAACTCGTTAAAAACAGTAATGTCAGCTTTTGCACCTGCCTTAAAACTGTGCATCTAACCCTAGAAGAAATGGCTTAAAAAGGCATTGAAGCATATCTCTCTCTCTCCTCCTAAAATGAATTTAAGGTTTGGTAAGAAAAACTGCTAGGAGACTGAGTGAATGTCAAGGAGTGAATATAGTGCTTTTAAATTAAAAAAGTGAAATATTTTCAATTAAAAAAAAAAAAAAAAAGAAGTAATGGCTCCAGCAGAATGACATTATCAGTAGATGGTAGTATGTTTGAAGTTAACAATTTTCTCTCTCTCTTTCTCTCTCTCATATCTCCCCACGAGTTTGAAATAGAATAGCCCCGCTCACGTGACATGTTTGTTTGTGTTTGGGCATGTCGCATACAGTCTGCGTTACCTGAGTACCAGGAATTCAGCATCCCCCCCTCCCGCCCCCAATTTGGCTGGCACTCGCAGACAGACAAGGCAATTGGGGTAGTTCAGTACCAGCCCATCTCTAGTTATCAACAGAAGTTTATGAGGCAAAGTAGCTATTCTTATCTGTCCAGCAGCTGTTTCAAAGCTCTTTCTATGTTCATTCTGTGCCCAACTCTAGTCACTCCAAGGTCTATCAGATCTTCCTTTTGTAGATTTGGTAAATGAGTGCCATCTATTTCATTGTCCATAAATGTTTCTTTGTGTTCACCTAAGTTTAGACTTTCCAACCAATCTGCCACATCTGGTTTAGTCCACAGGTGGACAGGCTTAGTTGTAAAAGGCTTATTTGAGATTGGCTGTTGTAATATTGAGGGAGAAGGAGACCTGCTGCGCCCTGTGGTCAAGCCAAATAAGTCCCCAGAGGGGGGCTGGCTGGGTAGGCTAAATACATCAGACAGAGTTGGAGAAGGAGATGAGGCTGAAGCAGAAGCAGTGAGAGGAGCAGGCATGATGTCTTTATTAATCTCTGTAGGCGAAACCACAGGGCTGGGAGCATGCCTTGCTCCTGAGGTCCTACTGTCATAGTCTGGGGACCTGCTCTGCAGAGTGATCGGCTGGCTGGCTCCAGGGCGGACAGTGAACGTGATTGTTGTACTTCGGGTACCTGAGACAGTGCTCATGACTTCTGTGCTCCTGCAATCGCAAACAGACGAGAGCCGTTAGAGACAGCCGCGTGCATCCGCACTGAAAGGTCCTCTGGGTCAAGAGGTGGCAAACAGGGCTTGGGGGGGTGACACTGCCACTGTTTTCTCCATCCCCCCCGCCCCGCCATATGAGCAGCATGAGGTTAGAACTGCTCAGCAGTCATCACATCTCTCCCATAAAACAGTCATCAATGGTAAGCCATGGTTAAAAACAAAGCCTTTGTTTACGAGCAGGACACCTTCCAGAGCACATTCGGGCTACCGTGAGTTAGCTCAGGGCTCCGTGAGAGCCGCAGGGTATAAAAAGCACGGAGGGCCCCTGTGTTGCCAGGGAAGCACAAACAGGAGCTGATCTCCCTCTCGCTGAATGGAGGGGTGGGAAGCCTTCCTTTCAGCCTTGGCCTATCCGTTCTACACGCTGCAAGATAATGTAGCTAATAATACTCTAGTTATGGAAAACATTTGAAGCATGTTATTAACTCTCATTTTGGATACTTAGGCATCCACTTCTTTGTGCATTTTAGGCTGTTCATTCACAGAATATGCTCCAGAGCTCCTCCTATTTCCTTTTCTGTTCAGCAAGCCTGCTCATGCTTTAAAAATGAAACACTCCTCCTGACCGGGGTTTATAAAAGGACTCCTGTGTGTCATTTACACAGAAATTATACTGTGCTAGTTTCACTACAAAAGTTAGGAGACAAAATTTTTGTTACTGCGCATGCCCAGAAGTGCTGTAGCTGCCATGAAGCCACTGGTGTCTCGCTTGCCTAGAGGGAACAGAGTAATGGTTAAAATGTAAATTAAAAAGAGGGTGCTGCCCACCTGCTCATCAGCTGGCCTAACCTGCTCCCCATGATCATCCATGGCCAAAAGCACAAATGCAGGCAGCCAACCCCAGGCGGTGCTAATGAACCCCCCCATCTCTCTCTCTCTCTCTTAGCCACTTTCCTTAAGCTCCAGTTTCTCTCCAAAACCCTGGTAGTGTGGAACTGGAGGCCTCCCTCAGCATGTCCTTGGTTTGCTGCTGACCACGCTGGATCCTACTTCTGCCTGCTCCGTGCCCCATGCCTGGGGCTTTGGCACATAATGGCAGGTGGAGGAATGGAGAAGCTACAAGGCCAGGCACCAGCAAACCCCGGGCACTGCTGCACTGAGATTCAGAGCACGCTCGTACCACACTGAGCATCTTTCAAAGAACTCCAATACTCTGTCATTAGGAGAGCACCGAGAATAACTCTCTGGAGAATATACATGCTACTTACTCACACAAACAGCCCTATCGACTTCTCACAAATTGTTCCATATATTACAATGGGAACAGGGAGATCCTTCTGAGGGTTGAAATACCAGCACTTCACTTAAAACGCAGTAGGAGCAATACTTTTAGCACTTACGACCTTGTAATTCTATAAAGAAAGGAAACACTTGGCAAGGTTTTGAGAGCTTCATGTGATTTGTTTGGAGCTTAATGGCTCCCATTGTCTTCCAGGAAGGGGAGTTAAACATTTTTAAAAATAAGTCTGTGGCATGGAACTACTAAATTCTACTAACCATGGGGAGCAAATTATTTCTACCTACTTTAACTTAGCCTAAGGAGTCTCACATACCTTAATAAGGCATGATATGATTTTAAATCCACAAAAAAGCAAAGTGCTTTGAAGGAGCTCTCAGTGATTGCAAGAAGGGCAGGAAGATTCCTATATAAATGTGGGTCTCTCCATATCTCATTTGCAGCGAACCTTTATTTACCTTTCCTGTATGGCAAGTATCAGCAATTACAGCTTTGTATTCCTGTCAACCGTGGCACTATCACCTGGATGATGAGAACTAGTTCTCTGGATGCTGGCAGATCACTTCTATACTTGACCGACAGCCCTGGGTTCATGCCCACCTCCAGCTTGGTAACTTTGGTGCTTCTTCCTTGATCAGCTCCTCTTGCAGGAGAAGCTTACCTGTCCCTCCTTGCCTAGGAAGCTGCAGTCACTCCCGGTGCCTCTGAACAAACTATACGGATCACCAACACAACCCCCCCAGAGTAGGCTGCGTGCTGTGCGTCCCTCAGGCTGCCTTGCCCAACCTCGCCAGCCCACAGGATGGCCCCGGGTGAGCAGTGCAATGCAGGCAACCCTGCACTTGGCTCTGCCTCTCAGCCTGCATCACAGCAATAGCTTCCTGTGGCGACAGGCAACATGGAAAGATCTGTGGGCATCTGGCTTGTTTCAAGCCAGGGGTGTAGGACTATGCACTGCAGAAAAACAGAACTTTGAAATTAGGATAAGAAAAATACTTGCTTTGGTTGATGAACGAGGTTGCAAAACCAGCTCTGTTTACAGACACATCAGTACTCAAGCTATTATAAATATTAGCGTTTTTATGGTGCCCTCATTTCAGAAAGCTCAGAGCATTTAGCCATCAGTAAGAGCCGCAGCGACCCAGCTCCGAGGGAGTCCTCATGGTGCCTGCACCCGCGGGAACAGGGACACGGCTGGAGCACGGACGTGTCCCCACCGCCTGCCGCAGCAGGGCTGCTTAGCCCTGGCTGGAAGCAACTAGCTGGACGGCACGAGCCAGTGTCACCTGCACCGCTGTGCTGCTTGGGGCTGGGGATGTGTGTGCAGAGCCCCTGGCACTGCGTGGCAGCTGGCGCCGCTCCGCAAGCCTTGGCGAGGCGAACACGGCCCTCCTCGAGGGCACGGGCATCTGCCAAAACCTGCAGCAGCACTGCCGCCCTGCCAGCCCAAAGCCCAAGGCTAACCTACCCTTCCGTGTTTCTTCCTTCTCTGTTTCTTTTTCACTTGCTGTATCAACTCCTGTGCTACACAGCCCGCTGTACTGTAATTTATGAAAAAACAGACACCTTTGCATAACTCCTATCCGTCCTAATTATAATTTATGGTATCTACAATGCAATCTGTGGTGCAGATCCATCCTTGACACCGGGAGCTGTCTAGGATTTCACGGTTGATCAGCATCCTGTTCAACAAGAGGAAGTACCTGCCAGCTGGAGAGCAGACGCGTTCCTGTTACGCTGTGGGCTTTTCAAAATTTTGATAAGAGCAATTTCTCATGCCTTACTTGATCACCTGTTATACTCAACATATTAAATCCAAGTTAAGCCTGCCTAAACCTAAATTTCCCTTTTAACTGTATAATTAAAAAGGTAAAGAGTATGATAATAACTTTAAATATAATTTGTCTTACTAGAATCAGCATATGTTAGTAATTTATAAACAGTCACTGCTGTAAGGCAGGACTGATTACCATGTCTATTATGTTGCCTCATATTAAAATTGCCAGATGTAATTCCTATGTCACAACAATGGCCTCTCCAGCGTTTACATTTTAAATTAGATTTGCAGGATCAAAATCTCCTGTTAACTTCATAGCCCAAGCAGCTCAGTGAAAGGAGGCTCCCTGCAAGTGCCAGAGCTCCTAAGAGCCTCCTGCGTAAAGCTCACAAAACCTTTTACTCTTCTCATGAGAGCTGTTCTGTCCTGTCATTTGCCAAGACATGCTGTCTCTGGCAATGCTCTGCTGCTGTCTTAGAAGAAAAAAAAACCTAAGGAAAAGACTTTCATTTCACAGCACTGTGCAATGAAATATGGTCAGAGCTATGGTGCGATATTAGTTTTTTTATAGATTTCTGGGAATATACAGAACCAAAATTTTGTCTTTATTACCGATTTGCATTACATTTTTGGGTGTCAAAGAAAATTTTACAGTATGTAAGGGAGGCAGACTGCAAGTTGTCTGCTTTGGGGTGGGGAAGAGTGAAAACAAGGGTTGATATGATGACTGGCAGGATACAGCACTTCTTGTAACAGAGATATTTTAGCGTGAGGAATTGAGAAACGGTTAGTGCTGGTTGCAACACCGTGTCAGCTGGAGCAGAGACAGAGGAAGGTGGAAACACCAGGGCAGGCTGGAAGCAGAAAAGGAAAAACTCACAGTCTAAAACAGGGAGCGATTCAGTGGCTACAACGACAGCAGGGCCTGATTATCTAGAGGGCTGGTTTGCCTTTGCTTTTAACTTCATGGGATTACATAAACCTGCACATCGTGCCCCCTTCCAGAAGCCCTGCAGAATTCGGGCTCACTTCCTCAGTGCCCCTGTTTATAAAAGCATTTGCTGGATACTTCTTTGATAAAAGTGGCTTTCATTTCAGCATGCTATTTCTGTTTTTTTTAGAATGGCTACCATTTCTGGATTAGGCGAGCTAATCCACATAGTGCTTGGTAACAAAGTCAGCATGGAAACCATTGAAATGCAGTAACAATGAGTGAGCATAAAGAAAGCAGCATGTACGACACAGAATAAGCTATGCTTTATGGTTGTCACTTACTTCGTAGCACTTCAGCATGACCCTCTTCTGACAACAGCAGTCATGAGAGCAAATAAAAATGACAAAATGGAATGACTGAAACGTGGCAGAAATTACGCAGGAAGCAAGCAAACCTGTGAAACTGGCTGGCAAACGGTTAGCGAGATGAAATGAATCTAATGGGCGCAACGGGCGACTGGGAAAAGCAAATCCCACGGGAGAGGTGTTGTGCACGCTGTACCAGGCTGCGGGGGTTCCTGACAACCGCGCGGCCGTCACCGCGCGGCCCTCGCTGCCAGGCTCAGGCCACCTTACCTGCTTGGGGCTGCGCACCCCGCACGCCTCCCGGGACGCTCCCGGGACACACAGCAGCTCACAGTGCCCCGTTTATACGGAGCGTTCGCCACGGAGGCCGCACGAGCTCCGCGCAGGCCGCGGCACCCGTGCGGCCTCCCTCGCCAGGCAGCTCCCTGCACACCCCTCTGTGGCCGCCTCCTGCTTCCCTCTGCAGCGCCACGGAAACGCCAGCCGCTCGGGGAGCGAGTTTTTATAAATTATAAATATTTATAAATACGGTGGCCGATACTGTCACTGCACGTGCCATGCCGTCCGCCCTGCTCGCTGACAACAGGGAGGGAACACCTTCCAAACCTTCCGAAAGGAGGTTCCACCTTCCAAACAACTGCTCTTCTGGGGTTTTATTGTGTGATCCCCTGTCCGCTTTTAGCTCTGACCAGGGCATATCCAAATTCAGAAATGGAAATCATGACCTCAATTCAGCGGCATGAGAGGATGTTAGCTCTTGGGTCCCCAAGCACCCGGTACCTCTCCCAGAGGGGAGCCTGGGCAGAAAGCAGGGAGTGACAGAGTGACACTTACCTCCTGTGGCCTCTCATTTGACACCCAGGTTACCGGGAGAAACTAGCTACAGATTCTGCAGTCAACATGGCTTAATTAAAGCAAGGTCAATATTAGGAGCACAACTAACCTAGAGCAATTGAAAGGCAGTGGTCTGGTACTTCCTGATCAAATCCTTTAATCTTGCTTTTTCTGTATAAATTATGCAAGTTCGTCCTTTTGCTTTTTCCTCTCTTCCCTTCCCCTGCCATCCGCCTCTCTCCTTTCCCCCAGCTGGTCACTGCTGCTGAGAAGCAGATGGTTTCTAGCCAAATGTTTCCATGCTCTGCTTGAAAAATCTTTAAATTCAGTGTTTCCATAAGAACAATGGAAAATTAAAAATAAATTGTATAGAGTTCTTTCTAAAACAACATATGGAGAAAAAAAGCAGACCTAGGTCTTTTCTAACACAGTAACTGAGAGAGAATTGCAGCTCAGTACTACAGAACAAGCCCTTCACAGTCCTCACTTATCACAAACGTACAAAAGAGATATTTCATGCTTTTCTGTAGCGAGCCATTATGCAACTATCTACAATTTAATTCACCTCCAGGCTACCTCAACAGTGCGACTGCTGTGGTTGAACTACAATTGCGTGACTACTAGCTGTGCAAAAATATCTTCCAGAGATATTTAGAAATGCTATCTGAGCTCTACCTTTCACAGTGAACAAATATATATTTTTAATTTTATCAGGCTGTTCTGAATGTTGCGAACGTAGCCCAAGCGAGCCTGCGAACAGCGCTGCTATTTATAACACTTTCCATTACCTCTCCTTGGCTGAAGGATATGAACAGGCCTACTCATTTTTTATCCTCTTCCCTTGAGCAGAGCCAACAAGTTGTTCTCTAATTCAGCAGAGATCTGCATCCCGCAAGTGCAACTCCCGGCCCGCTCTCAAATGCAGCCTCAAGGAAGAGGGCGCCACAAGTTCCTTGCTCCTTTGACCTTGCTTTTAGTGTTAGAAGCTTTCTCTAATATATACAGGATTAGTCTTGTTTCCATGATAGATTGCTTTTCTCCAAAAAAGGGATTTAACAGTTCTTACATTTTTTTTCCTCAGCCTTTATACTTGTTTTAAGTTTCTTTTCACAAAAAAATCCATCTCCATTTGCTTCTCCTCTCATAAATGCAGCACACTGACATATTTACAGTACCTTGTGGTTACTTGCCTCACAGTGATTTCCTAATAAAATAGGGATGAGAAGGATCTCTACTGTAACCTAGAAGTAACAGCTTAAGATACAAATAACAGGCAATACTGTGCATAAAACATCAGAGGTAACGGTCACACGGCTGAATAAGAAGAGCAAGGTTAAGTAAAACTAACATTCTTAAAGACATAAGAAATAGCATGGAATGAAACTGTGAGATTCACCTGTAGGACAAGTCAAACAGCAAAGCTTAGTGCATGAGAATTGAGACTTTTACCATTGCCCAAGGTAAAGAAACTCTCTCTCTACCTAACCCTCAAGCTTTAAGTTACTGCGTTGTGTGACCAACCTCAATGAGCTACATCATTTGCAATTTATAGAGCCACTGTCCCCATAAAACCAAACTTTCTTCTTCACGTGTGTTTTCCAAGGGGTTATTCAACCCTTTTGCACAATAATCCTGAGAAAATATATATTTTTATATTGCTATATTTTAAAAACTGAAAAAAACAGTTCTATGTTTTGGCAAAAAGTGCATTTCTGTGGAGCAGGCTATAGCGAACCATTTGTAATATTGCACTGAAAGACCCTAACTTTCTGCTATCTATAAGGCTAAACGATTCTATGTTGCAAAAAGAAATTCCTTAGAAATTGCTCCTAAAATTCATAAAGCCAACACAATCTTTCTTTCTTTCTCTTTTTTTTTAATAAGTGCATATTTCAAGATATTATATCCATCTGCACATCGACATGGCTACCCAATTACTTGTACCTTTACCTATTGGGCTCTGAATATTTCACCACTGCCAGTTACTTTGGTTTTTCCAAGTGTAGCTTTTCCTTTTCGAGCAAGAGCTGTGGTCCTGTTTTTCACACAGGACCACACGGCTGCTCTTCTGTAGCTGGACATGGCAGCTGTCTGCAATCCTATCACTTTCTGGAAAAACCTTTCATAAAAACCTAGCATGTGGTTTGGAAATTACAAGGTTGTGTTGTACCAAATGATCAGCCGTGGGACTGTTGGTAGAAAGTAACCACAGTCTTCAACCTATTAGCCTATTCACTAACTAAACACGTACAATACAAAACAAAACCTGAAAACTTATAATAGTAAGGGGCAGAGATGATGCATTAGTATTTCTGTAATAATACGAACAGTGCAATGTGATTTCTGCAAAAGATTAGCCGATAATCACTGATAAGTAGCTTTGTAACTCATAAATCACCTCAGATTATCTGATAGCTCCATCAACTAAATAATATCATGCACTGAATGGAAAGCAAGACTTAACAAAAATATTTCTTTTTTAAGCTGTTTGTAGCCAAAAAAAAAAAAAAAAAGAGGAAAAAATCATCTCCTTCTTAAACATAAATCTAAGAAATTCACATCAAAACAACTGAATAGTTTGTGGAAATTGTCCTCAAAGTTGGAAGAGACTGAAAGCTACTGCCCACAGAAGGGCAGCCATTCTTGACTCAATTCCATCAAAAATAGAAAGAAAAGAAAAGAAAGGAAAAAGGGTGCTACAGATTACAGACACATTGGTGACGTAGGAAATTCTTGCCCTCAGTGAAACTATTTGTCACTGACTGTTCATTAAGCAAAACATGTACAATAAAAGGTATGTTCTTCTTTAACCTAAGAAATATTTATAGGGGAAAGGAGGGGACTAAATCAACTTTTTTATCGGTAAATGATGCTGCTAATCGCGGTTACCTTGTACTGAGACTTGCAGTCTTAGTTCCAGTAGGTGACTCCAATGCTTCCCCTGGCTTTGAGGATTTCTCTCTGTTCATCTGCTGCAGTATCGAGTTCAACTCACTAATGACATTAGCCTTTGGGCCTGAGAGAATTGGGCTTTTCACCTCCGTCACATCACCCCATAGCTTCGATGTCCTTTGGGGAACAACCTTAGCCATGTTGGGCTGGGCGCTGATCGGAGGTGGGGGTGGAGCGGGGGGAGGAATAACAAAGCTGTCTACAGTTTCCTCAATTAGCGCATCCTTATAAAGTGCATTGCTTTTGTTGATTATGGGCTTCATTTTTGGCTTAGGAGGTACTGGGGGTTTGTCCACCAGAAATGTTTGCCCATCTGCATAGACTGTGCAAGTATCCAAGTTCTCGCCACCTTCCGAGGACAAGGTAGAGATGCTGGACACCGTTGAGATAGTGCTGGTTGTCTCTAGGTGATGGTCACTACTACTCCGACTGTCCACCTCCTCAATCCCAGAGTCAGTGACGGTATCAAAGCTTTCGGGGGGTGGCAGGAAGGAGGCAGGCAAACAGTTTGAAAGACCCACTTGCTTTTTGCTGTCCAAGGAGTTGGGTGCCTGGCTGGGGGTGAATGGCGCGGGCGCGGGCGTTCCATTCTTCCTCTGCTTCATCAGGTCTGTCAGGGCAGATCCGGGAGCCAAGCGGTCGTCGGGGATATCGAAGCTGTTGGCGAACTCCAAGGGGGGCGGCAGTGGCTCGGTGAACATGAAATCCTCATCGATGTCGACGGAGGCCAGGGGCGGGGGCGGGATGCGGAAGGGCAGGATCACGGGGTCGTCCACGGAGCTCGCTGCCACGATGGTTTTGCAGGGGGATGCTGGTGGCTCCGGCGCAGAGGACACGCTCAGCTCACCCTCCGCATCCGCACTGCCTTCCGGTCGCTCTGGCGGGGAGTTCTCAGGGCTTGGCTCCATTTCCACCCTCTTCTCCTCTTCATCCTCTGGTGTGTCGTCCGACTTCGCCGTGTCCACAGTATGGACCATCAACAAACCAGCCGACTTCTGCTGTGAAGTGTCCACTATGTTTATCAACATGTTCTTCTTCTCCTCAGTCTTCTTTTCTTTCCCCGCCTCCGCTTCGTACTTGTTCTCTGTCTCCTGCCTTCTCAAGGGACCCCGCGTGTTCTGCCTAGTGACGGTAGCAGTCACGGGGAACGTCGTCTCGATGTTGGGTCGCAGCTTCGTGTCGATGTAAAGTGGCTTGTTAAGGTCTGCTTTGCCAGCTTCTCCCTTGCCTGGAATTTGCTGTGTCTGTTCTTTCATGGCTCGGTCCCTGGCAGAGAGAGCGAGGGCTAGCGGTGAGTTTGGGTCTAAGAGCTTTCCCGTGACCGGGTGCACATAGTTATCTGAGCTGGAGGCATTTGCGGGCTTAGCTGCCACCGTGCTGTTTTCAGTGCCTTTGGGTTTGGGTGAAGCGTTTAATGTCCTTGGATCACTTTGACTGCTGGGTTCACTACTATTAAAAAGACTCTCAGGCTCTCTGGGTGCGGGGACCGGAGATGGCGACATAAGCTGTCGGAAACCCTCTTCACTGCTAAACATTCCTTCATCAGTGAACTTGGACTGCCTCATACGAGGCGTCGGGGGAGTCAGCCCAACATCCTCGTCTCCTAGGTCCGTTGAGAGGAAGGCCGGGGAATTGCGCCTCGCTTCCAGCCGCTTCTCCCGGTCCCTCACCGCTCCAGCGATGGCTGCTGCGAAGGGGCTGCTGACGCCTAAGCTGTCATCAGGTCTGAGCTGCCCAGGCTGCTCCGAAGACTGAGGGTCGATCTCCATGCTGCTCCCTTGGCTGCTCTTCCCGCTGCTGCTGGTAGACGGTTCTTTGACGATGATGGTGGGAATTGGAATAGAGCAGGTCTTCTCCGGGCTGTCCTCCACGTTGGACTGCTTCACCAGCATCCCCTTCCGCCGCGCCGGCTTGGCCGGCACGTAAACCGCCTTGCTGGCGATCTTCCCCACTTCCGAGTAGGGGTTTTCTGGCATCTGACCTCTCTTGCTCCTGAAATTTGCCTGAGATGTGGCAGCCCTGCTGTACAAGTCCTCCGAATCCAGCGAGTAACGGTCCAGTTCTCGCCGGTAGTAGATCCCTTTGTCCCGCATCATCGTTCCCACGTTCTCAGGCCTAACCAAAGAGATTTTCGAAGCTGAGTTCTGATTAAATGCAGGTTTGATTGTTCCATAGCTCCTCGATGTGGGGGACTTGGGAGAGTTGTAGAGAGACGGAGAAGGAGGTGGTGGCGACGGGGGTAAGGACTGCGGTGGTGGCGGGATGTCTTCAGAGGTGTCAGGCATCGAAAGACTTCTGGTAAATTTTAACATAGGAGGAGCCAAAAACTGCCGCTCTTCCTCTGTTATTCCTGAAAATCAGAAAGCACATTTAAAATACCCTCGTCCCCTGTGTTCCCTCCTATTGTATTATTTCTGTATATAACCTAAATTGCTACAGTGTGTTTCAGATGGCATTAAGCATATGTGAAATTATGAAAGAGCTCTTTTGGCTGGTTCTTATGATAAACATTTTTTTTCTCATTGAACTTCCAGAGACACAGTTGCCAGAATTTCAAAGAATGCTCCAGAATTTTAATTAAACTGATCACTAACGTGTAGGCAAATGTTTTGGTTTTATGTATCATCAAGGTAGCTGTAGAGAAGGGCATTTGCTTTGAAAATGATCGAGCAGGGAAGACATTCCGTGCAGAAGAATAGCTCCTGACTGGCTCTAGCACTCTCTAAATGCATAAAATAATGCAACCCAGAAACAAAGCACATTTTTAAGATGTGCTTGAAGCTTAGCAAAGGGACTTGGAAAGTTCTGTTGGGGAAAAAAAATATATTGTTTTATTTAAGAAATTGGTATTGTGTTATTGCAAGTATGGCTTTTAACATAAATAAAAATAAGTGGGTACTTTAAATGACCAATTTTACATCAGGATAATGTGTTCCGAATTTGATAAATATCACTGCTAAAGAAGATTACTACCAAGAGGAAAACAAGCCCCAAGCTTGATTCTGTATTTTTTTTCCCCTCCCTCCTGTGTAAAATCATCTTTTGTAAAAATCATCTTTTTCCACTTGAAATGGAACAAAAAGCTGATTTTTAATCCTTTTTCATCGGGAATGATTTCTTTTCAAAACACATAGCATTACAACACTTTTGCCTCAATAATAAGGGAGGGAAAAAAAAAAAAGAGAGCAACATTTTGCGCTGGGCAACACATTATAATCACCTTGAGCCGATTTATTCTCTCTCTTTTCACTGGCTTTCCTTGTTAAAGGAAACTTTCTAAAGAAACAAATTATAATTCCATAATATTTGCCCAATACTTGTCATCAAATCAAAATGTGAAATTACAGTATCTTAAACACTTAGTTTTTTCTGTGGACGGTATAGAAAAATGAGGAAACCACTCACTGAGGTAAAGACGTTGGAGACACAAACTTTAAGAAAGCAGCAAAGTTACTATGATTACATAATTAATGCACAAGCAGACTAGGCATGAGAAGCATTTTACCTATAGATTTTTGTCTTCTCATTGTACCCCGAGGTATACCCAGAAAAGGACCTTGAGGACTCCCTGGTACCGTGGGCGTCATCACAGCAATACCCTGTCTCTCATACATGGACTACAAAAAAACAAACAAAAAACCCCACAAGCATTAGAGCATGCAAGTCTCGCTCTCACACACAATAACTCTTCTGTTATATTTACTACCCCTCTTCCTTAGTTCGAATTCTTACGCAAAATGACAAATCTGGTATCTTTTTGGAGGAGGAGGTGAGGAGAAAAAGAAGGCTGGGCTTTATTTATATATTAATAAAATGATGAGAGTGGAGTTAGCTGAAGTTATCTCCCAGGCAATATGTTAAATTTCCAGCAGGTTCCATGCGCTGTGAGGAAAAGCGAGCGCGAGCAGTTACATTTGGTTCCTTCCCTTCCCAACACCCCAAGGCGGTGTTGGCCAAGGCGGCCGCTCTCCTCACTCCGCGGGACGGACACACTCGTGCTCTCTTGCACAGAGCCAAGGAGTCTGGCACAAGGTAACACACGAAGGAAGGCAGCACTGCAGCTAGGAATGGAGCAGAGTGCCCCGAATCTGCACCTGCACCAGACCATCCTTTGGCCTTCTGGGCAAACAAAAGAATTTCTCACATCTAGAACAGCCTCGGTTCACATTGAAAGCCCCCTTCCATGCCACTCTTGTAGCAGGACTGGGGCCTTTTGAGACAAGCAGGCGATGGAAAAGCAAAATCTAGACTGCAGGAAAAACAATTACCTTTCCATAAGTTTGGCAGAAGCAAATTCTGCAATTGAGGAATCCAATTTTCAGAGTTTGGGCTTTTACATTTTTAATACATGCTGCAGTATTAATATCAGCTTTCCCTTAAAAATCATCATGCATTATTTAATCAAGGTATTTGATATGCCATTAGGAATAGTAAAAAACCTGAAGCAGGAGAAGCCTTCACATTAGGGGACACCACGTGGCTGTGTGAACTGAACTCGTGTACCTTGATTTTTGGGAGAGTATTTTTGCTTGAGGATAGAGTTGAAGGACACTGACACCTCCAAGCACAGATCTTACTGCTGCTTGGGCCATAGGCAAAAGAAGTTCACATCTGTCTGAGTAACTCTGAGGCAGTAATGTGGCAGATGTGACAGTCTCAGGATAAACATAAGGAAATAATGAGAAAAGGTACGGAGAGGAATCTTCAGGGTCTCACCAGGTACACAAAATCTTCTGTTAAAAAAAATATTATAGGTACCACATCCTAAATTTATACAGAAAGAAAGGCAGAATAAGTGCACAAGTGTTTTTAAATTAATTTCTCTTGTATGCCCAGCACACTGGCAAAGTGCAATCAAATCAGAGTTTCCAAAGCAGAAGTAGTATTTCATAGCTCTGACTCACATTCATATCTGTAGCTGAGGGAAAACATCTACTAGAAGGCCGCTGTTTAATAGTTGCCACTCTTGAGTCCATGGTTGCATTGTCTGCAATTCTTGATGGCTTGGAAACTGGTACTATTTCATCCACCTTATCTGTAATATAAAAGCATTCAGTAAAATAAGTATCGTTTGTCCAGAAACTGAAAATCTAAGTATTGCAAGGTCAAAGGAAGAGATTTACTTTTCAAAAAAATGCAAAGAAAAAGTTTTTTTTGGCATTTTAACAAGGCAACGCTTGAGCATCAAAAGTCGTGCAAGCCGAGCACTTTTTATTGCTGCTACATAACATGCATGCTTTAGTTTTAAGCCTGCATGCATTTAATGTTTACTTAGTGTGACTCGAAAAACAATCCTCTTCTTCAAACCTTCAAAATGTGAAGGGAGAATATCTATATAGAAATGGAAAGAAGACCTTTAGAAATAATGAATCTGTACAGCACTGTTTCAAATAGAGATAAGCAGACTGTACTTAGTCATCAGAATTTCAGTGATATTTTGGACAATAACAAGTACTCCAGAAGTGCTCTTTTATCCCTATTCTTCTCAAGTAACTGCATTCTAATCTCTTCATGTTCTCAGATTGTTAAATAAGTGCTACTGGTAATTGCATCACTTATTAAATGAAACTTTTATCAGTACCTTTTATTTCAAGAAGGGCACAATCTGGGATACACCTAAATATATTTAATTGTGGTCATAAACAGACTGAACAGGCAAAGTCCAAATGCGAACGAGAATGTCAACACTTGGATTTGGGATTCAGGTCTAGCATATAACATGATGATAAAATACAGGGAAAAATTTTGTCAAGATCTTCCAAGGTTTAGAGTGTTTGTTTTAGCCCCATCACCAAATTTGATCGCAAACAAGATTAATCAGTATTTAATACAGCACATTACTCCCTCAGACAGAGGGCCCCAAAGCGACCTCAGCAAACAAGTCATTATAGCCTGACAGCTTCTTTATTGCCACTCTCCTATTAGCAAGAAACTAAGGCACGGAGAAGTTAAATGAGCAGCCTAAGCCAAGAGAGTAATTCAGTTTCTGAACCTGCACTAGAATCCGACTTGTATTGCACCCCACAGGCTTCCCTACTACCCTTTCACCGTGTGTGCTTTCCCAAGCAAGCACAGACTAAAGACTGGCGCCGTATCAATGATGCTGCGGGTGGCAATCATGTTAATTTAGTGCCTTTTTCTCTTGAAGTTTCATCAAAGTAAGGACTCTTTGAACAGCCTCTAGGTCCCTCCGAGAGTACCCACTGCTCCGAGTGACTCCTGAGCCTGGCTCCTTCCTCCTGCAGCCCGGCTCGGAGCCACCGCTACTGCTCAGCAATTACATCTCTCCCAAATGTTTGTTTGCTTCAGCAGAAAAGTGGAACTACTTCATTAGGTTACTACAGACTTAAGAAAACAGGTCTCCAGTGGTGTCTAAAGATGTGTTACTATGCAAAGTATGGGATTTGGGGATTTCGGCTTTACCTCTCAACAGGAAAGCAGCACACTCGGGGCCCTGGATATGGTATGGATGGGAATAAGGCAGGAGGAAGAAAAGCTTTTGATCTCTCTAAGCAGGAGATCTGGCTGATGAAGAGCGATTTATTTATTTATTTATTTATTTAAAATGGGAGCAGGTGGAGAGGGAAGACTCTTAGGCTTGTGGTTAGGAAGCAGGTTGTCCTGGCCGCAGATATTTAAGTGTCACAGAGGGCGGAGGAGCGGTCAGGAGAGGGAAAGGGAGCAGAATCCGTAAGCTGAACACTGCCAAAGCGTCCTCACAAGAGCAGTATTGCTGTTTCTTTTCAATGGAAGTTAGCATTCAGTGTTTTCATTGGTCTACTTTATTTTTTGTGTGTTTTAAATCATCCAGTAGAAGGAGAAAAAGAAAAAAAATAGTCTTAAAACCATCACATGTATTCAAAAATAAAACACACTTCAAATCACATTTCATAAGACTTTGTAATACAAACTTTGAACTTCTGAAAGAAAAATATCTGCACTTCTGCTCAGCAAAAGGCATCAGAAAGCAATGGTATAACCATAAACATTTGAACTATACAGCAAAAATATGGCTAGACTTTTAGAATGATATTCAGGGGGATCAATCACCTAGAGCTTCAAGGGTGCAGAGATTTCACATTAAGTCTCTCCAACCCTTTTTGTCATCCCAGAAGACCAAACAACTGGTCTTTGGGATACAGAGAGAAGGAAGTTTGGGAAACTTAAGTGCTACGTACTCAAAATCTGTAAATAAGAAATATAAATATACCATTTAAGAACTGATCCCCTTTATTTTTAACAGACACATGTAACCGTACACCCATTCAGACAACAAAAAGCTACAGGGAAAGAGTGATGAGGCTATGAGAGACACTTGAAAAGCATGAAAATATTGGTTCGGGGGGATGAAACACACATACCCTCCAACTGCACTGATTTTGCTCAACAATACTAGAAGTCAGATCCAAGTCTGGGATCTGACCAAAATATCAGTTGGTACCAATTCTTAATATCATCTGCTATCTCCAGTTGGGAAAGCGTTTATTCAGCGCGAGTTTATTGCAGGTTTCTGGTCTGTAGTCAGGTTCTCAGTCCTTCTTACCCTATAGCTGCTCCCATTCAAGTGGTGCTCTGTGCCTTTCCAAATCTAGGTAAAGCACTATCAAAATGGGAGAGGAGATGAGCTTAAAGGCTCAAGGTGCTTCGCAAGCAATGTTTTAGGGGCTCCTTGCGTGTCACTTCCAACAGCAGCACTGCTGCATCTGCACAGCTCGTTCTCGAGCTCTACTGCCTTTGATCGGGATGCAAAGGAAGGCTGGATGATGGCTTCTTAAAACTGCAGCAAAAAATCAGAAGCTACAAGAGCAGCCAGTCTATGGAGTGAGATTTATCCTAAATGGCAGCAGCTACATGGCGGGTCCTGCAGAATACATCGAAATCTGGCCACAACTGCACCACGCTTTTGAAGTGAAAGCACTAAAGAAAATAAAAACATTCTCATCGTATTATCATACATGTGCTAATTCGGCCAAGAAAATTAACTGGCTGACTTGTGTTTGGCTTCATTCAAACTCATCCCAAAGAAATAAGACATAAGCATACTGGGACAAACTTTCACTTGCCTTTACCTTTAACTAGGCTGTTCATATCCACAGTACCAGTGTGCAAACCAAGTATGCACCAGAAACACATGTCCAAAGGCAACAAATGCTGGAATAATCTGTCAGCCTTACTAATGGACGTCTCCCCCAACTTGCTGTGATGTTAGTTATTTTGCAGCATGCGCTTCTTGTACCAGCGAGAGGGGAATCTCGCAAGCTTGTATTGGAAATTCTCTGAGGAAACCTCTACAAACAGCATTAACAAAAGAGAGAGGAAAAAGCCACAGAGAGGTGCAGACCCTTTGCACCTGCTGTGAGGTGTGTTGATGGTGGCCAAAGCATCAAGGATACAAGGACACCTCCAAGGACACTCTTAAGGAGGATGCATCTGGATGCAGGTGGCAGAGAACAAATTCCCCGTGCTGCAAAGAGCCTGCACTGGAGGTTGGCCACACCAGCTGCATTTCTCCTTAAGGCGGTCACGGAGCAAAGCCCGGCCCCAAGCACACACGCACACACACTCGTAAGGGAGCAATTTGTGGCTGACTGGTAGAACAGCTTCACTTTGATCAACTCCAGGCTCAGAGAAAGACAGGGAAGAAAAGGCTACGGCTCACTGGAGAGCATGCGCGAGAGAGTGCAGCTCAGCTGCAATCAGAGAAGAGGATTTTTAGGCCTACAGGTATCTGCTAAGATTTGCCAGAGGAATTCACTACTGTTTTGCAGTACAAACTCTTTTGCACCTTTATGAAAAGTTACAAAGGGATGTCAAGAGTCAAACACAGGAGCCATGCTACACCTGTGATAAAGTTACCACTGCTTGAGGGGCTCCTGGTAACAGCATCCTCTCAGAGAACTGTCAGGGATACCACATGTATAAGCCAGTCTGATGCCTCTGCATGCATATAGCAATTTGAGTGCCACTATATTAAATTCCCCCGAGAGAGGCAGCACCAACAGATATAAAATAATTTATTGCAAAGTGCACTTCCATCTGTCCTGTGGGTTCTCAGTGGCACCCAAGTTGTGCTCAGGGTGCCAGCCCTCAGGAAATGAGATGGCCTAAAGGCACAGAAAGTAGTTGCATTTTATCAACAGGTAGGTCATCTCTGATGGAAAGCTTTTAATCACAGACATAGTAGCACAGTACCCAACAGCATGTCATGACTTTTACATTCTTCAGAGCTCTGGCTGCTAGGTAAGTTGTTTTTTTTTTTTTTTTCTTTTTGCATAAGTAATTAATATCTGATAATTACAGGGGACAGTCTCCTCCTAACAGATTTGCTGCAGGAGGTGGTTCTTGTCCCCATAAAATACATTGCTTAGTGACTCCTGTTTCCAATCCTGAGACTCTCTCAGAGGAAAAGTTATAATGCTGCCCATCAAACCACCAGATCCATCATAAAAGGAACTGTGAAAATGAGAGTCAGGTGCCTAGATAGATCTGGTGGCAAATTACTATAGGCCCCCAAAGTTATATATGAGATATGATCCTGGCAACATTACTGATTATACGACATAGCCAAGACATGTGGATTAGCTCCACCGAGGGTCTTCGAAAGTGAGCTGGTCAGACCCACAGAGGATAAGAATGATCATGGTCCAGTACAGGCTAACCCCAACACCTCAGGCTGGCATGCCAGAAACACCAGGCAAAGACTGATCGAACACAGTTTTGGAGGCGAGTATTGCCAAGACCTGTATACTTACCACCGAGTCCAGAATGCTTGCTCAGAGGGGATGGGATAATGGAGAAAGAAAACTCAAAAAACAGCTGCCTCAAGAAATGACTTGTATTTGTAAGAAAAGCAATGAAGGCCTGGCACAGAGTAAAAAAATGCTCTTATGAAGTTAAAGTGAAAGAACAGAGGCAAATGTTCTTCAAATACCAGCAGCACACATTGTTAACAGTGCAAATATCAACTACAAAATGTTAGACTAATCTAGTCAGCCAGAATACAACGTTAGCCTATGTGGAAATGGTTGAAATCTGCCACCGATGGCCTCATGGCTAGGAAGTAAAAGGACAGACACTTTAAAAAAGAAAAAAAAAAGGAAAATAAAAAAGAAGAAAAGAAGGAAAGAGAAAGAAAAAAGCTAAAAATCCTATGGTATGGTTATTTTTTCTTCCCTCCCCCTTTTGCCTGGCGTGTAGGCATGGGCAACGAGGCCCTCTCGGTTATGGCTCTCTGCATCCGGCCACTGCGACAAGGCAGAGTGGCCTGTGGTGGTTCTCGAGAGTCACTAGTCCCTTCGGCCCCCGGTAAGCACACAGTGGAGGTCGCCACTGCGTCCTCACCGGTCCATGTCGAGGCACAGGTTAACTCGACATGGGGGGTGGCTCTTTGGGAGATACGTGTCTCAAGGACCTGCGTCCTTGGCTGCTTGAGGAAAGCTAAAATCTCTGACAGGTAGTTATGGATGGCTCTTGTGGAGGTAGCCACAATGCCTAGCTGCAGCTCCATGCGGCCCATGGACTGCGACATGAGGCCCATGGACTGCGCATGCTCCCTCTTGATATTTTCCAGCAGCTGCACAATCCTACTGTTGGTTTCCATCAACAGCTTCTCTCCCTCTGTTAGCTGGGGCTGCCCTCTCCAACCCCGATCCCTAGGGACAGGCTCAACACCGCGGTGCTCTTCATTCATTTCATTATTTCCCTCCTCCTCCTCAGGAGAGTCACTTTCAAACTGAGGAGTCCTACTGAGTGACTGATCCCCGGGAGACTGTATGTCCATGGTACACTCCGGAGTCCGCGCTGGTGTTTGAAATCCCTCAAAATCTTCCCCAACGTTGCTGTGCGTTTCAGATGAGGACAACGGCCACTGCCAGCTCTCTGTGGTCCTGGCCGGCGAGTCTTCATCAGAGGCAGGCACCGAGGATTCCTGTTCTTCTGCCGGCGTGGACGGCGAGCTCCCTCGGTGACGGCCGGCTTGCCCCGAGGATCCAGGAACCTCCCCATCTTGTTCCCCAGTGACATCTGGCAATCAAATAGAGGAGCAACAACCACTGTATCTGAGGCCAGGTAGATGGAGGTATCTACATGCATTGGACAACACATAGAAAGAAGCCAGTTGGGAAGCCAGAGTGTATGTGTTTGGGCAAACAGAAGGGTGGACTAAAGTTTAGTGACTGAATTGGGCATATGGCAGTCGAAGTTAGTAACTGCTCTTTTTTATATAAATGCACACTGTCCTGTACCCATAACACACACAGCCATGCTGCATCCCAAGGCAGGAACTACCAATTCACCTCATCGTGACTGTGACAGGAAATGTCAGTGAACCTAGCGAGAAGCTCACCTATGCACTGCAGTGGTGTCAGTCAGACATCCCTGGGACGAGCTCAGGGCCAAGTGTCCAGTGGAGCTTCCTGTGGTGCCAGATGTGCTCCACCACTGGCCTGAGCGGCAGCCCTTTGTAGTTCTGCAGCTCTGCTGGCTATCTTCTCTTTTGTCCGGCGTCCCACGTCACCCCCACCCCCAGTGCTTTCTCTCCCAGATCACTGCTGCAGAGCAAGGGTGGCTGTCCACAGCACTCATCCTGTGAGCAATGCCCTCCCCAACACTGGCACGAGCTCTCTTGTTGATCTCTCCAAGCAACAGCAATGCTTTCCAAGGGCATTGCTCACCAGGATGTCATTGGCTTCTGAAAATACCCTTAATTTGGCCCTCCCCTGTCTACCTCTTCCCTTGCCTGAGGCCATGTGGTGGAAATGTGGGTACAAGCGCTTCCCTGTGACAGTTTAGGGCGCAGAGAGGCATTGCTGGTAAAGAGGAGGTGTATTATGTACTTACTCTACAGCCTCCCCTGTATAAAATGCACTCCGAAAGGCTACAAACGGCTAAGCTTTTTGCACCCACAGCAATCATGGGCTCATTTTGGAGCATGATCTGCCCAGCACCATTCTTGATTACGTGAATCAGTGGCTGTAACGCTCACCCTTTCCAGACTTGAATGAAAAAAATGAGTCCGCCTTGTTTTTTGGGGGGACAATTTGGTCATCAGAAATTAACTTGGGGTAATCCAGCTAAAACATGCAATACTGTATCCTGCATTACTCACTCTCAGGCAAGGGACACGTGAGAGAGGTGCTGTTGACATTAAGACCGTTATCTGAACAACAGCAGTTGACTGTCACTACCTGGCTGGCTGTGTTGTTTGCACTATGGTGTTCTCAATGCCAGCACTGTGACATAGCTACTGTCTGGTATCCTGGTCTTAAAAAATGTTATTTTTAAGAATTAGCTTCTGCTCTTTGAAATACTTAGATGGTGCTCTTCAGAATTTAATTTGAAATTATGAGCATAAGCTTCTATCTGGAACATACTGATAAGGTCAGGTTAAAATTGAAACAATACTTTTTCTAGTTTTGTTTATGAATCATTTTTGTTTTAATTTCATATATTGCTTTAAAGCTCCTTCTGACACACCCAAAGATCCCTCTTCCTATGCATTAGTCCTTATTTTCTCTAATTCTAACATGGCACTTGTTACTTCTATACCTAAGTGCTTCCAATATTATACTGCTCTAAAAGGGATCCTCTGTGGTTTAATTATGATGTTGTTAATGCTAGTCATGGATACTATTTGTGCGTTTAGCATGTTCACTACTTCAAAGTATTCACATTCAAAGTATTCACATTCTGTCTGTGTCTGGCTGGACTGTCCAGTTGCATGTTTTATGGAAAGTGAGGATGAGGTTGTATTTGTAAAAAGGCATGAGCTCCTCATGAAAATGAATTTTAGGGACAAACTGTCATGCAATCATTGGCTCTTCCACTCCATGGAGATTTGAAAGGGACTGTATATCAACCTAACTGCAATAACTGCCTCTTCCTTGCAATTCTATTCCCCCTTTGCCTAATATAGCCATAGCTCTGATCCTTTATTAACAAATCTCTCTTAGCAACTATAGTGCAGGATCATGAAATTAAGTTTCAACATTTCCCTATCTGAGTACACATGAAAAAAAATCCAAAAATAAATAGGGGACCTATTTTTACCACACATAGCAACACACATTTCAGTTAAATTCTATGGAATCAGAAAAGGATAAGGGATTATATACATTCATTCGGGTAGAGCCACTGGTCATACAAAAGGTTTTTTTTATAATTCTTTCGACATGTCATCAGAAAATTCTCCATAATTAAAAACTCCATCTTGCTGACAAATGTTCTAAGCAAAGCCCATCTAACAATGGTAAGTAATAGAACCCAACTAAATTAAAAATCAAAAACTGAAACCAACCAAAATGAAAAACTCCAAACCCCGCATTAATTTATGAATATTTCTGTAAATAATATCACTGCGTTTAGTTTGGTCAGATTCAGGGGGATCATCTCACTTTTGTTATTTGTGCTTGTTTACACACTTGCCAGAGGCTTATGGAAATATACTGCTCTGGGAAAAGCGTAACAAATTTTTGCATAAGTTCCTCATTCTCTAAGCAAATTTACCATTTGCTAAGCTCCTAGTCAATATTTTCAGCCTCCCAGCCAAAGAGCTGGAAGAAGAGCATCTGGCATACGTGACCCAATGACACAAATGACAAATAGTCTAAGCCAACAGTCTATGAAAACCAATGTCTAGCAAGTCAATTGTGGAAACTACTGGCGAATACTTATGAATAATGAATACAGTCACAGGTACTGGGTTAGGTTTGCTAACTTGTCTGCTAATGAAAAGGAGGTATATTCATTAACTGGTATTATTCAGAGTGAATGTTCAACAGTTCTAGGAACTCTTATGGAAGCTTTTTGAAGCATCGATGTGGGCATGGGAAAAGCGAGGGTGCATTAGATGCATGGCCTTACACAGGCCTTCGTTCCCTGCAGAGCAATTGTGGTAACTCTGCCTCGAGGTCAACAGCTACCCTAGAGGTGACGTGTCAGTCCCTGCCCACTAAATCCATTCCTTGATGACCAAAAGTTGCCCTAAACTCAGACTGGATCTCGTTAAGATGATGGCACCAGCTGCTAGGCTGGTGCTGTGGAAAAGGTGTGCCAGTTACAGCAGGGGCACTGGAAAACTTGGTTTGGCAAGGAATTGTCATGATCAGCCAGAGGACGGGCAGGCTGGTTTGGAAGGTCACTAAAAGACGGTTGAAACAGTAACCTAATTAGCTGCCTTTGCCTCATTCCTGTGGCAAAGGGGTGACTTCTTTAAAAGAGAGGGGGGGAAAAAAAACAAAAAACACAAAAAGCACAAAAAGCACTAAGTGTGCCAAGCCAAAACTGGCTGTAGACCAAGTTAAGTATCAACATAGTTGATTTTAGTGGTTGTTAGTTAGCTTAAAAAAAAATCTCTCTTTTAAAACCAAGTTTTAAATTCAGTGGGTACAAAGAAGCATGGCTAGCTTCCTTCTGTGTGAAGCAGAAGGAAGAGGTTGGATTCTCTCCTCTTTCTGGTTGTTTCCACCTTATACACCATTCCCACATGCAGCAGCTTGCTCACAGTGATATACACAACTTGCATGCAAAATAGGTCACTTGTGACTTTTTATATATACCTTTATTTTTATACCTAATGATATCAGCCAACATACTCTGGCAGTCTCCAAAGTTATCACTTCATGTTCCTGACCTCACGTCCCTTGCTCTGACAGGGCATGATTCCCATTTTGCTCTCAAACTGAGCAAATATGTGAACCACAAAGGAGCATGCATACGGGCTAAAGGAAACGCAAACATCTGCAAGTGAGTGACCCACTTCACTATGCAGCTATTTCCAGAAGTCCCGTGGGACTCTCAGGTCTCTAAAGACTGCCTTCTCATTTACCTCACTCTTCCTAATATGTGAAAAGAAAAAAACTTGGGATCTGTTATTAAAGTGCTCCATGGGATAGCTCTCCTCCCTTCTTTCCTGGTGTCGGACAAGTCCTCTCTCTCTCTGCAGCAAAGGCTGTGGCTGCCTGTAGGGGTGTTTGTGTTGGGCTGACACAGAGCTTTGCCTCACGTGGCTCATCAGTGGTGGCACTTCTCCTGGCAGTCACAGCAGAACTGTTGTGTCTTCTGTGCCTGTGACGGGGGTTGGGGTTGGCCCACGGCTGAACTGAACACCATGACTAGAAGCCAGGATTATGCCAGCCCTTCAGGTGCATGAATATGTAGAGCATTTTGGAGCACTGCTGTGCTGTGCTGTCTTCTCACACCATTACATTCCTTATCACATCTCCTTGGTGACAGTCCTTGAGGCTTGTCACGGGCCACCTTTAGGAGTCTAGAAATTATTGACAGCCCTTCACCCAGGTAACTGAACAGTCAATTCAGGCATAGGGATAGAGGACCAAGACATAGGCCAAGAACAGAGCACAGGCTACAGCGGGTTTTGGGTAGAGACAAACTTTAGAGACATCAGAGGTATTTCTTTAACTTTTGTTCACTGAAGAACATTTGAGACTTATGCCTGTGTTGCGCCTTACCTGCCACTTGGACTGGCAGTTGATCCCTCCCCTGAGATGTGCTGCTCTTTAAGAATCCCTCCTTTTGAAATCCCACCATTTCTGTTTCACCTCTGCTACTGGATCGTTGCCTTTTCCATTCATTATTTTTCCTTTTCAGATTGCCCACCAGTGGAGCTGGACTTGAGGGGTGGGGTACCGTCTTCCTGCTGACGGGTACGTGGAGATGTTGCTTGGCCACCACAAATGGGCCAGGAGCTCAACAACAGCAGTACCACAGTTGGGGAGCTTCCTGGGACCTGCCTCTGCTGCTCTGGACCTGGGCCTCTGCCTGTATCTGCATCATGCCTCCTGGGGTGGGTGCATTTTTCAAACTGCTTAGGTACCAAGGTGATAGATGCCTTGTAAATACCTAAGATAGATACAGACAGAAACTGTACCAGGCACAATCAGTTATGCAAAACTTAATACAAAGCCAATTGCACCTATATGCTGTAGTATCACCCACCTTGTCTAGCATCTGCAGTCAATCACAGCCAAATATTGGGCACATGCATTTTTCCTTTTGAAAAGTGATGGGCACACAGTGCATTCCTTCTTCCTGCTGCCAAAAGGTCTAGGAACTTAGCTGTCAGTGTTTGGTGCTGCATCACCTGCCCTAGCATGCATTTGCAAATATAGTTTAAGTGATTTCATATGCTGATGTAATTTGTGTCTGTCAGTAATCTGCAAAAAACAGTCATATAAGCAATACTGAAATTACAGGGGCAGTATTTATGTGTAATTATTCATAGAGATGTATTAAAACCACATAAAAATATGGCTTTCATGCTGCTTCTGTCTTAAGACCTTTTAAAAAATTTATTTTATGTATAGGTGGATTGTTTTTAGCATAAGCATCAGAAACTAACTTGAGTATAATTGATATTGGTCTTTAAAAATTTGCACAAGTGAATGAAAGTAAGCACTTAGCAGAAGTAGGCCAAATTATTTCCACTGCACACCTTGCGGGTTTTTGCCACTTCCCATGCAGAGGGAAAAGACCTTACACCCTGCTTAGTTTTTGAAAGAAAGGCTGGGAAGGAACTTAATAAAAGATAATTTGGGCAAACTATGTTTGGGAATCTAGAGGAAGTTTTCCAAGTTTGAAAGCAGCTTTCCATCAGTGTTGGGCGAGGGGAGCAGAAGGAAGAAAACTAATAGATTTCAAAAGACGGTTTGATCAGGCTGCAGAAGTTCATATGCTTTCAACAGAAGCAGCTCTGCAATATCTCTACTATCTTGGGGAAAAAAAACCCAGGTGACTCCTATTTGTAGATGGTTAAAGAAGGTCTTTGTTAAATTAGTTATGCCTACTGAAAATTACTGC
Organism: Rhynchotus rufescens; assembly: GCA_032273925.1. Taxonomy (NCBI): domain Eukaryota; kingdom Metazoa; phylum Chordata; class Aves; order Tinamiformes; family Tinamidae; genus Rhynchotus; species Rhynchotus rufescens. The sequence goes on from JAVCKT010021080.1 coordinate 27,081, forward strand.
TTTTGTGAGCTAGTCAAACATGAATAGACATGTAAGAATTAATCAAAGATCAAAAGTAGATAAGGTATAACCAGGCTAACATTGCTAACAAATTTAAAAATAAACTTAGCTGAATTATTGTTTCAGAGTAAGAATTACAAAGGTTAAGATTTAAATTCATGTATATCGGTAATGATCATACTTAAAAATAAGAAACAACAAGCCGAGCCTACAATAATATCATGTAAATGTTATAGTTAAAAATACACAGAAAGAGAATGATTTTGAGCTTTCATTTACAAAATTAGGCTAATCCTCATAAATCTGCTACCATGACCACATCTTAATTTGGAATTAACTTATTCCAGCTCAACCCCAAATGAGCAGTTTGCAGGACTGGGCTTCAGTCACATGCCAAAATCATATATTTACCATCCTGCAAACAACAGGCAGAGATTACTACTTTAACAGTTATAATGAAGAGGAAATACAGTCCAATACTTTCCAATACAGTCAGGAACATAAACCATTTGAAAGACCCTCCTTTTATGAAAAACTAGTAAAAATACGCGTGTATTGTCTGGGACATTGTAAACTACACAAAGTGCACTAAAATCCAAAAAGGGAAAAATATGTAAAATAAATCAGTAAAACATAAAAGCTTTTTAGTGACAAATTAAGCATTTAAAATCTATAAATATCATTACATGATTTATAAGAATGACTTATATGTAATCACAATATGGATGAATCAAAGCTTTCTCATAAGAAAGTCTTATTTGTGTTTTTAGGATTGAAAATATCTTCACATCGGTACATAAAAGTCACATTTACATATCAGAATCACACCATCAAAAGATAATTTTAAGAAAGGCAGAAAACTGTCACGTTCAAATTCTTGCTACAGATGCAATTTTCAAGTACCAGCTCTTTAACAGTACGTTCAATCATGAAATAATTATACAGGTATTAAAATGCACCTGCAATCCTGAAGCCTTACAATTCAGCCTACCTTGAAAGAGGAATGGTCATTGTTTAACACTGGTTTCTGTTTAAGAACAAAAACAAAGCAGAGAATATAGTCAATACCCACTCCTATCCTGCAAGCCAGGTGGAATTTAAGTGGCAGTTTGTTGTTCTGTTTAAGAGACAGCATTTGAAAATTGGGGCTAGTCACAAAAGAAACACAATCAACCAAAACAAAACAAAAAGGAGGAGGGAAAGAAAATGGTAACCTTCTGTCTGACACTTACACTTCACACGGAGGGGAAAAAACAAGCAAACTATGATGAATTATCTAAAAACATTTATTTTTCATTATGTACGAAGTTAATTGACATGGTTATATAAACATCTGAAGGAAAAAAAGAGGAAATAGTAGCAAAGGGAGTTTTGAGATGAGGGAGATAAGACCTTCATCTCCCTGGCTCCTGAAAAAGAGAGAGAACACATTAAAAGTGGTGAAAAGTCTTCTGTTGACCTAACTGTACCATGTTGGGGAACACATGCAATTTTTATTGTTCCTAGAGCACTTATGACTTTGAATATCTGAGTATAACCAGTGACACTCACATGTGCCAACGCATTTCATTCATCTGGCTCCAAATGCTACAAAATCACGTTTCCCTTAACACTTACAATTCCTTTTCCAACTTCTTTCATACCATTGTCTTGTTGGGCTGGTAGAGAAAGGCCTTTGAAAACCTTTTTAATTACTGCCCTGTAGTAAAGAAAAACAAGTATCATGAAAGGGCGCTTCATACCGGAGAAAAATCTGCTAATCTCACAATAACGCTAGCAGGTAGGTGAGGAGAATACCCATGTAGAGCTTCTGCTAAATTCTGCTCAGGATTCCCAATGTTTTCTGAATGCCAGTTCAAGCTGTTGTTAAAAACCAGTCCATCCCAGCTAGGTGTTTTTATTTATTTTTTTCTTTTCTTTTCTCTCTCTCTCTCTAGTGGAAACTTATTACTAACATTTTTTCCTTGAAGCATGTACATTTTTTCAATACGTCTCTGTTTGAATGTGTTTTAAAAGCACATGTGCCATAATGTGCCATAGGCATGACTCAAATCCTATACCGCCTTGTACTGATCAGAGTTCCCCACAGTTAGACTGCAGGTTATAAAACCTGTAAGTTGCTACATCAACACAAATACGGGGCCTGTATTTTGTCACACACATAATCGAAACTCCTCCCAAAGTCACTGCTTCATGTTCATGCAAATGATAACTTGATGACAACCTTTATCTTAGGACTACATTGCTATCTTATTAGAATTTCAAATATGTAATGCAAATCAATTACTTACAAGGACACCCTTCAAGAATTCTTCTTCATCATCTTCTAAAATACAGTGTCTGGTGCAGATGAGAAAACCTTCTTCCTACACGCAAGCATTGCTGGCACTGGCAACTATCAAAGGAGTCGCAGTTGTGCATGCTGCAAGAGTCGCTCTGATGGTATTTCCATTGTTTCCTGCAGACAAATCTCCATCATCAACTCCACCATATTGAAATACAAAAATGCTTTTTGAACCCAGATGTCTCTGCGAGTGGTTTCTTCAAGTATAACGCAACACTTTAAGCTAAAGTGCTGTTTGGCATTCATTTATATGTATTTGCTCTGCAACTGCATTGTTTCAGATGCCATTACAAAACGTCACCTTTGAAACAATGGACAACAGAAATGGGATGAAGTGTGAATGCTTACTGGAGACAGAGCTAATAATATTTCTTTTGAATGCCATCAACTGATATTTTTCTTTTTAAACTGCTGCTAAAACTGGATGTCAGATAACAATATTCTATGTTGATGATTTCACAGATATTTTGCATCAGAGAGGTAGCAGAGCACTAACATCCCAACTATTCAAAGGAAGTGGAAAATCTTACATCTGTATTTGATACTTTTGTCCACATGAAAAAACGAAGGTAAGTATCAACACAAATACAGGGATTGTTTACTTTGAATATCAACTCAAACTTAAAAAGGAACAAAACCAAACCAAACAAATAAACAAACAAACAAAAAAACCCCACCCACAGCTCAGAACTGATATTTCTCTTAGCTTCTTCAAAGGCCTGAATAAATATTTACCTTGGCTTTTTTTTTTTTTTTTTTTTTTTTATTATTTTATCTAGACATTTACAAATTTTAGTTTATGGATCTCTTAAGTTATCCATCCACACAAAATTATCCATAAAAAAGGTAAAATAAAAACTGAAGGAAAAACTCTTCAAACACAGGATTTTCACAAACCAAATAAACATCAAATGACTGGAGTTAAAACTATTATTTTAAAATATTAATTTTGAAACACTAATGATAGCTACTTTCTATAGTGATGAGAAGAATCATGACTAAAACAAATGCATCAGGATTTTCATGCATTTAATGTCTTATTTTGTAAGAGTATTTTCATATCCTCATTTTCATTTGCTGCATGAATAATTTGATATTCTTTAGTGTTAATGTGATAACTACACATTACCTAGAATTATATTTTAGGTGCTGTCTCGGAAAAAAATTGCTGTAAGAACTAATAGTTAGTGTTTATGTGCCGCTACAACTCACTCATTCTTGAAAACCTGCAAGTCACAAAACAAAACAAAGGAAAAGGCCTCTACCCACAACCCCAACCCCCACAAATGCCAAAAAGGAGATTTATGATTAAAAACACATCCCCTCCAAAGACGCATCCTGAAGTTGGACGCTCTCCCTCCGATATAAGCAACTGTAGCAACCAGAAAAGGTCAGTGGAATAGATGAAGTAGAGTCTACATTTTAGTTATTTGTGCTATGAAACTACAGTGTGATCTAAAGATTTTACTGCCTATTTGTACCATTTAGACACAAATATACCTTCTAACCTGAACAGAATAGTGCTAGCCTTCTCCCATGTCATCTCCTTCCATCTCCCATCCTCCCACCCAGGTAGACCTTGCTCCCCAAACAGCAACCACCAGAGTCAATCCAACAAAACGGCAAAACCCATATTTTCCTCATAATGTCTATCTCACCTATAACCCAGAAAAGTCTCTTTCTGGTTAACAGAAAACTCCACAGTAACAACGCAAACACTTCTGATATGCTGCCAAAACATATTTTTTGGAAGAATGCAGGAAGCAGTGGGGTTTACTCTGTCATAGTCTCCAAAGAGAGAGAAAATACCACTAGCTGGAACCTCTGCCAGTGACCTGAAACGAGGTCAGGAAAGAACAGAAAAATAAAGAGGAGAAAATAACTCATCCGTCCTGATTTACACTAAAAAATGCAACCCAGAAGTTCACTGCAGAGAGGAGCCATTGCCTACAGCCTGGCTTCTCTCTCAGTGACCCTCAACTTGTGTTACAGGCCGCAAACCACCCTGGGGGAGGTCACCGAGGGCCCGGTGGGGTTTGAGCAGCTTCCTAGACGCCATGAGAACGGGTGCAGAGACACAGGCCCTGCTCAAGAGAGCTTACAGTCTAGGAAAGCAAAAGGACATACAAGAGTATGGAGAAAATACAGCTAAACACAAACAAAATTTGCATACATATATACAGTTACACTCATAAAAAAAACTACTGGAACAGTGTGACTATTTCTACCTGTCCCTCCACCTAGCCATCGTTACTTAGATGATAACTTAATAGGGGTCACAGGGGAGGTGGGTCTTAAGGAGAGATTTCAAGGGGAGGGTAGCGGCCTTATGAATCAGTCCAGGGAGGGCTTTCCATGCATACGGGACAGTGTGGAAGATGTTATATTGAAAACTTAAAATTGTGCAGAGCAGCATTTCTCCAGGGTCAAAATTCAAGGTGTGGTGTGCAAGACCCCTATTTCCTGAGACAGACACAGTGTGGTTATGTGAGTAACGTCTGGCCACTAGAAAGACAAGGGAATCACTAACGTAGGACTACACTGAGGCTATGTCACTTGCCACAGAGTCTCTGTGGCCACCGGTTAGCACAGTAACTGCAGGGAGATGATATGGAAGGGTTTTTAAGAGAGTCGGGTACAAAGAAGGAGAAAAGGGCAAGATGAAGGAAAGGAGACAAAAGGAAGAAATGAGGGGGGAAGGGGACAGTATTTTTGAATGTAGTCTTCTGCTTTAGTTCTTAGTGTGTTTGCAATTTTTAACTAAATAACTAAAAAACATATACAATAACTAATGTACATTTGACACCATAAAATAAACTGGACCATATGTCAACATTTACAATTATGTTATTATCCTTCACTATGGAAAGGTGAGAAACAGGTTAAACAAGAGACAAAATGCTTCCCCTTACCCTTCTTCTTCCGTACTGAAGCTTGGAAATAGAAAGGGAATGAACTGTGAATCAATTCTGAAGGTAATTTTTTAATGCTAAATCCTTGTCTGTTACTTTGAACATAAACATTTTTTTTTTCCATCTCTAAGCCAGTCTCTCCCTGCTACTCTGTCCTATGCAAGTATCTATCACTGCAGATAAACAGCTTGGCATAAGCCCAGTTTACCGGGATTTATACCTCAAATCTAAGAAATTGCTCCGCTACAGATATGAGGCACACAAACAATTTATTTCTAAATTCTTTTTAAAATGTAGCAATTTGGGCAACTTATTGATGCTAAGGATTACAATAGTAGGGCAATTTCACGTCTTTGTGGACCATAGTAGAAAGGAATTGTTAACTCATTATCTGCCATATTTTGTGTTAACTCGTTTGAAAGCGAACAACTAAGATGGTCTGATATAGTACTGAGAATAGAGTAGCTAAAAGTCTGTCAATAAAACCTCAAAGACATCTTAAAGCCAGGCAAAAGAAGTGACTGGAAAGACTGCAAGAGGTATAAATTAAAAAGAAAAAAAAATTATTTATTTTAGCTAGGAGAAATGGCAAAATATACTCTAACAGAAAGCAAATAGGGAATTTCTATTTATCTTTTTCTTATCTAAATAACAAGGGACATTTAGTAAAATTAAGAAGCATCACACTTAGAACCAATAAAAAGGAAATACATTTGTACACAGCACATGATTAGCCTGTGGTATTCTTTGCCACGAGACATTATTGAGACTATGAACTTCTTCAAGTCAGAAAAGATTACACATATATCAATGAGAACACCCACAGTGTTCATCTATACACACCTCCTATTTATTTTATACACATATTTTATGAAAAAATGCATTTTCATTAAATAAATTAGTTTGGTATAAAAATGTGGGTGTTCTCATAGTTTATACAGATGTCCAATATATACACATATACATATATAGATATAAAAATTGTATGTATATATATGCGCACACAGACACAATTTGTATTTTATGTCAGAAGACAACTTTTAACTTATGATAGTGAGAAAATCTTCTCTTTGGGGGCTCGTTCAACTGTTTATTCTTTTACTAGTCTCTTTATATGATGAATATTAAAATAGGAAGACTACAGATTTTATTTATAACAGTAGTCATATTGTTGGCTAGGGTGGCAAATGTTCAGAATATCTTGGTGTTTACAGGCCAGCTTAAGAAGAAAAATCTCTGTTACGTCATATATTATTATGGCTTTATTACAAATACTCCTGGAGCAGACTCCAGTACTGTTCTTCAGCTCAGTAAGGTTCTGCCATCATAACATTTGCCTCGGCTGGATAGAGATAAGGAGGAACATGTTCAAGGATTTAGGGACATCCTAAGGGTGTTAGTCACAAGAGTTGCAATGGATCCTGAGACCCGATGAGAACAGGACCAGGTACTGCTCAGTGAACAAGGGGGAAGAGTAAGCCAAACTACGATGCTCTTCATTGCAGAGGTCGCATTTCCCTGGAAAAGTGTGTTGTTCCTCTCTGTTTTAAGAGTGGTATCTACTATGTAAGATTAAAAAGTGAGAGAAACATAAGAATATCCTCAGGGACTTGCAGAAAGGAATAATGAAGTGGAAAAAAATGGTGCCCTGGGTCCTTTAAGATATTTTGTTGATAAATCATCAAGACTCTTAACACTCCCTTAAATGAAAGCAAAACTAAACAACCCACACCAAAATATGGGACATGGGAGAAAATTCTACATTTTATTCCTGGAAGAAAAATAAGGAGCATTCACAAACTGTAGAAACCATTAGTCAGGCTCCAGAATGTCATGGCACAAAATAATTAATTTTTGTGAGACCTGTTAGATCTAAATAAATAGAATGTCTCATTTTGGACTTCCTATGGTTATTAGCGTATACAAAAGACAGTGACCAGTTCAGCATCCATTTCTCAGTCAGAACTCCCACTGCAGCTACAGGAGTTTTGACTCATTAAAGGATGGATGGGGTCCATCTGCCCCAGAAAACATTGATGTCTAAGGGGAAAACGTGGCCATTTCTCCACAAAGCTGTGATTCCTTCCAGTCAGCCTTCATATGAGTCTAGGTCAAAAATAAAAATGATTACATAGTATTTAAATCAATATAGGATTACAGTGATGGGAAAAAGAGCTTTGCTGTCTGATAGGTTTTATTATTCTGCAATGAAGGATGCATTTTGTTTAATACCCAATATCACTTATAAAATACAGTATTTTAGTTGAATAGCCATATGCAAGTATGCATTGACTTTCTATCTTTTCATATAGGGTCCCATTCAAAACAAATTTATTAGCCTACCTGAAGAAAAAAATGTTTTTTAATTACCCAACAGATTAAACAACCAAATGAAAGAATTACTACTTCCTTTGCTTCTACAAAGTAAATCAAAACTCCTGAGGAATTATAATTATCTAGAATGCAGATGATCACACAAAGAATCTATGATCACATTTCTTAAAGCTAGCAAAAAAAGACTGACTGCCCAATACTATTTTATTACCAATAGATAGAAGAATTGTGTTTATATCATGCACAGAAGTCAAAGTGATATCAGAATATGCACTTTTTCAGATGAGAGAGTCTAATGAAAAAAAGTTGAAGTTGAAGCTGCTTTAACACTGTCAGCTTTTTAACAACAGCTTCGGGCAGCTTACCTTTATCCACTATGGAGAGGCCACAGAAATTTAAAATAAAACAATATTAGATGAACTGAAAAATTAGAAAGCAAGGCTAACAAAATATGGTAAGGCATTGCTTCTTAAAAGTTGTGCCAAACTTTGGTGATGCACAAAAAAAGTAGACACATTCTCTTGCATAGCAGTAAAGGCACAAGTTTAAAAAAAAAAAATTACTCATGCGAATCATGCACATTTGAACTCTCCAAAGATGCAGCATTCTTAAAACCTTCTCTGCTATATTTGGTGTACACAGAGTAGTTCCTTTTAATCAAGTTAACATGTATTGATAGTTTTACACTTCCATTTTCCCAGCATGCTTGTCAAAAAACACTGTCTTACCAAGCTCTTCAAGCTCTGAGGTCATGGACTTAGACCGCAAGGTCAGTGCAGTGGTTGGAGCTCGCTTAGGAGGTGGTGGGGCTTTGCAGGAAACAGAAGGAGATAAAATATAAGTAAACATACATCTCAAATGCTATTTATTTGCATACACAATTTCATATTTGGTCAAAAGAATATGTCGCGCTAAATAAGGCAATATTAAGCACATACGTACAGAGGAAAAAACTCTCAGATGCTTTTCATGTATTTCTGCACCATTCTACTTTTAGTGTAGGCTGTTTGACACATCAGTAAGCTTTTATGTAACAGGATGCATAGAAACATTTAAAACTAAATAATTCCACACTTCAGTTTTTCACTAGGAGGAAGATCTCCACAGTAGTTATGCCCCTCCTTCTAAGATGTGTACATAGCTAAAAATCTCTTGGAGAGCAGCTAAGTCTCTGCCAGATTAATTTCATCTTTGAAGAAACTTTGCCTGCTGTTAGATCTGAGAAATATAAGGGAGAAGATGATCTAAATGATCCAAATGATCTAAATAGTCTTAGGAAAGACTTTCCTTAGGAAAGTAAGACTTAGGAAAACAGGTAACCTGCAGAATATAGAGTGCTTAAAGTTGATCTTAAAATATCAAGGCAATCATCTAGCACTGAACCTAAACTCCAGTATGTCTCTCGGGTATCCTGATTATACAGTGTTTCCTGCTAGCTTTGCAGATGGCCAAGCCAGGCAAAACATTACTGGAGGCAACATTTCTGGAGGCAGAAATCCGAATAATACCAGGAAAGAATCTGCCACTAATCTGTCATTAAGCCAATGCCAGTAGGAAAACAAGGTTTCTGTGAAGCAGAAGTTGCTGGGACACTAAGAAAGAAATTAATGATGCTGAAACATTTTGGTCAATAATATATAATCAGATTACACCATCTGGAAAACACTTTGGCAAACCAATTTCAGGACAAGAAAGGAAAGAAATAGACACCATTTTCTCTTAGCAACTCCACTCGCTCAGTCAGCATCCTTTTCTCTGTTGGGCTCCATCACCTGCTTACAGAGGCCTGAATGCATGTCAGGAGAAGGCAGGAAAGGAACTCGGGCTCAGTGCCAGGTACAGAGACCTGTACAGAGGTCCCATATTTATTAACTCTAGTTTGAGCTCTGGCCTTGCCCAGGGAGGGAGGTGACAAACCAGTATTTACTTGGCACGGCTATGCAACACTTGCCATCTCCAGAAAGGAGACCGGTGGCCACAACATCCCTCCTTTACATAAAGCCAGGATGACACACACCAAACAGCTGAGGTGAAAGGTTTTGCCTGTGCAAGTTTTTATAACGCTATCAACCTAAAAATAATGCCTTGCATCCAGACAATTCCTTCTCCAAGCCTTTGCTAGATGTGACGGGACGTGCAGGTTCCTCAGAGTAGCGGCTTTCTTACCAGAGGCCACATGGCAGGAAAAAGCTGCACCTTTCTTCTGCCAACAGCAGGAGGAGGGGATTTTCCCTCACTGGACTGAAAAGAGAGGGTTTGTTCCAACATACAGTAGTTTGCCCACTGAAATGCATTGTTTTTCTACTAGGATGTTACATATTTTGGATATTTTTCTTACTTTTACAGCAGTTCTAATACATTTGTTTTTCAGTTTTTTGATTTCTCAGTGAGTCAAGAGGAGTCAAATAAAGCAGTCCTTCTTGGATGGAAATCCCATCCTCCTGCATATAATTTTGATTAATAAAAGAATCTTTTTTTTTTTTTTTTTATGATTTTTCTTCCTACTGCAAGACACTCAGGTCAAAAAGTTTGGGTATAAGAACTTCAAATATCACTGCCTAAAGATCCACAAAGATGAAATTCAATAGTAAACATGGCAGGAGAATGCTACACTTCTTGTCACACATTGATGCCTAAGTCAACAGAGGTTAAGTTACTCTAAACTAAATAACAAAAGACTATTGCAAATTTGAAAAGGGAAATGTGTAAATCTTAAGTTATAAGCCAGAAACTTATTATCTATACCCTGCTCTCTGTGGAGCAACACTAAAATGGAAAAGAATTAGGAAAAGAGAAAAAAAATACCTTTCTTTCTAGCTGTGTCATCTGGATCAAGATTCCTGGTTACTGTGACAACCTTAAGGACGAGGTGGTTGCCCCCTTGCCGGATCATGTTCACCACCTGCCTGTGTCCGACTTTCACCACATTCTCATTATTAACCTGTAAAGAAAGAAAAGATTCTTTCGGTTCAAAATTCTTAAAAAATTCTAGTCTTTCACTCTTAAAAGCAGAAGTCAGAAAGAACAGGAAGCTATGGAATTCCTGATTAGTGCTTTATAAAATTATTTATTATTTAATTCTTTTTTAATAAAAATGTGTTTTTAAGAAACAGCAGATAGCTGAAACATTAACAGGAAAAGTGAGCTCTTCATGATACATACATATATATATTATTTCTTTATAGTTGCTAGTTTAAAAAAATGAATGAGTTCAACCAAGTCTTTTTCTTTACATATTATTTATTTCCTACGATGAGTACACTACTATTCTATAATTCACAAAGTAAAACTGTATTCTTAAATTAAGGTCATTATTCACCACTGCACTCTTCACAAATGTTAAAATAAATCCTTTTCTTTAATATAACTGATAAGATATTTAGAAGCTTCCCTTCCCGCCCCTCAATCATCCAGCAACTAGCGCTTTCACTCCCGAGACATTGTTTTATTCCATGCATTCCTCCCCTTGATTCCCAGCATTTCCATTCTGCATGTTTCTAGACTGTAGTCCAGGAAAATCTTTACGGAAAAAGATGAGTTAACATGTGAAACCATGACCAGCTGTTATGATTATATCAATGTTTACTTATGTAGCACTAAACTTTAAAAGCATGTTCTCCTCGGTGATTCCCTGTGTTGCCTCATCATTTCTGCATATGCCGTTTTCTACAATATTAATTCATAGCCATAAATTAAAGTGATATTAATAAAACAAATAACAATGTAGATAACATTTATTTATTCACTAAGTAAGGAGATAACACAAAGTTATTTGAAATCTAATCAATAGCTGTATGAAAAATTATCCTGCATTATTTGAATATAAATTATATTAAGGAATTGGAATCAGTGAGGAAGAGATTGCCAGATTACATGTTGGGAATTTGATCCTTATCCAAAATTCAAGTCCTGATTCAGTTATCTTGCATGGAGATCACTCTGTGCCTTCCAAAATGAACAGTCATTTTCAAAGCAAGTGTTTTTACCCTCCTCTATTTATTCTGACAGGCACAGCATCTCACACTCGAAAGAATTTACAGTTTAGAGCAAAATCTCTCATTAAATATTACTGCTATTGAGCAAAACAAAAAGCAGAAGGAGACTCATTCCAACTTGAAATTGTGTTTTCCTCCACTGCATCGCTGGAAAATCTTGACTTTTTCCAGGCTTTAGATGAGACAAGATGCATTATGGTGAAATTACTTCTTGGTAAGCCATGTTTTCGATACACCAGTGCTGCAAAATGTTTCCAAGCACCATCCATGTGCTATGTCTGCAAGTCTGAGTTGCCTTTTAAGAGGCTTTTTTAGTTTCACATAAAATTATGTAGGTGTAACACATTAACACATGCTGAACACTCAGACCTGTTGAACAGGCAAATATGAAGCTCTTCCATTGTGGAGGTGGAAGATAAAAAGAATTGTTGGTTTGAATAGGACTCTTGATATTTTATTTTGCATCTTGTTTGTGCCTTGTACTTAATTCCAAGATTCGTATTTATTTAGCTGAGCTAATGTACATTCAATGTGGCTAAAACATTTTAGCAAAGAGCATTACTATTTTAATTCTTAAATATCTGCTGATGTTAAAGCCTCAGCAAGGTAACACATTT
>JAVCKT010021081.1:0-17286 GCA_032273925.1 Rhynchotus rufescens
ACACCAGCCTAATTTGTCATCAGCTGGATAAGGTTTCCCACATAATCACAGCATGAAGCTTGAGGCAACTTTCCATGATTTTTGAAAATGTGAGATACGATCTATTTTTTTTCTTAATGCAGGACACCTGGGGAATGAAAAATTCAGTATGTTTCGTTGCTGAAAGATTCTCTTCTTTTATCACCTATCAAGGTTCTGTCCCTTAAACTGGAGGAGGAAATCAGACGTGAAAAAATGATATAATGGGGAAATTAAATATTTTCTTTTCCTAATTGCACTTCCAACATTTTCTGCTGAAAACCTTCTTCTTCCTGCATGTTGTAAAATAACATGACTATTTTGTTAGACTCATTCTCAGACAACCTACTTCTGATTCTTTAGTTCATTTTATGTCTGATATGGTAAGAAAGAGAATGGGGAAAAATCACCACAGATAGAACTGCACAGCCTGAAAATTGTTTGTGGGGACAAAACATTTTATGTGACGTGACTTCACATGTCACTACTCCACATATGCACAAAGACATGTTTGTGTATTATCTATCAGACTGAAAGCATATGGCTTCATACAAACCATGCTATTTTAAGTTGGAAAACAGAAACCTGCCTTGCAGTAGGAATGTGTCCACTAACAGAAATTTCACCTGCTTTAGGGATTAAAATAAATCTTTTTCAGACACCCTGCTTAATCTTGGTAACTGGTGAAGTGCTCAGGATTACTGATCCTGGATCAGACCCTCCATAGTGCTTAAAAGTGGGAGTGACATAGATCTCACCCAGCTGGAGATAGCTACATCTCAGACAGTCGATAGAGAGAGAGAGGTGCTTCCAGGGCAAAATTCATTTGACCTATTTCAGACATCAAATCAGAATGAGATGAATCATACCATGGACATGCCTCTGTTTTGACTGTCAAGTGAAATCACAGTGACTAACTCAGATGTAAATATCTGCGATGCAGACTCTTGCAGGTGGTCAGAAGAGTCCTGCCTCCACTGACAGAATCCACAGTCTAAGCACAGGGCAAGAAACCCTACAAGAGGGAGTGCAAAAAGTATGACAAGGCAATTAGTCATCCTTGTAGTTAATAGTGTAATGAAGAGCAGATCTATTGCTTAGTGCCTCTATGCTTCTTTAGGAGAATGAGATTCAGTAACGTGCCCCTTCTCCCATGCTTTATATGCCTAGTCCAGTTTTATTAGCCAATAGCAGAATTTCCTGTGGAATTCATGAATCTAAAGAATTCATATAAAGGTTTGGAAATAGTAACTACAAATCTGAGTATTCTGTTTATTAATTTTTTGGTGCTGAGTCCAGTCACTTCCAATATCATAAAAATAAAATAGAACTCAAAGACACAAAAAAGTGGTATCAATAGTGAGATTTTTAAGGATTGCAATCTTGTAACCTACTATGACCTGCATTTATTAAGAGCCAGTATGAGGTCTTAGGAAGTCATAGATTGCTCTACAAGTGTTCTAACATAATTAAGTAAAGTAAATAATCCAGAAAAGTAAGTAAATCCAGAAACGATAGATAGTTGCTCTTCCTCCTCAGACTATGTGTGTTTTCTACTGAAGAGTAAAATTTGAATCTCATAAAAGGATTATTTTTATGCGGAGAATGCACTAGAAGTTTACAAAGATATCTCTAGTATTTGCTGTAACAAATACTACTCCTATTTGTTCATTAGTTTCATGACCTTGAACATCTCCATTCCAATCAACTTTAACTGTTTATCATTTTTTAAGATATTGTGACTTCAACGTCACACTCAACAACGTCAGTTCTTCTTTACCAGAGAGTCCAAGGAACAGTGAAGAGTCACTGTGGAGGTGGCCAGAGCCTTTATTTGTCTTCCAGTCAGTGGAAAGACAGTGCCACAATTCTTAAGAGAGCCAAGGAAGAAAAACATATTGCCATATGCCACATCCAGAATGAGAAGGTTGGCCAGAATACCTGGGACAATGATTAGGACATTCTGTAATCTCATCAGTCCCCACTGCCAAATTACAATCACTGTAAACTACTACTCCAAGATTAGAAGGTCTTGTCTCATTTTTCCTTATATCTGTAACATGGCTGCTTCCTGCCTTTGGAAATGAACACTACTCTCATACCACCTGGTGAGTAATACTCCTTTTCTTCCTGTAAACATGTCTGTTTTACCATCTTGTTCTAAATTTGTTCAGTGATTATAAAGGGAACCTTGTCCCTGACATACTGTTCGAGGTACTCTGGCAGTAAGTAGGATTGTGATTTGTAACATCCCAATTTGAATAAAAAATATGGTTGACTGGTGACAAGTGAGAGGTTATTTGGGAAATGGGTATCTCCCAGTAAAACAGGCAGCACTTGCCATGGTTCTATGTCATTTCATTTCTTTCTGACATGTTCTGATCATCAGCTGTGAAAAAGAGAAGACTTCGTATGTGTCCTCATGTTGGGTCCAGACTGGTGAATAGTGCTGTCCATCCCCCTAGCAACAGCAATGGAGGGGTAAATTCAGATTATTCAAGAGCAGAGCATGAAAAATCACTCTGGATGGTTTTCTTTGCAGGTTCTCCCTTCAGCCTATAAGTCTGTTGATAGGCTTAGATGTGGGGGCTCTTCTGCACTGCATGTTTATTCCTGAGAATTGCTGGGCAAAAGACAAACCCTTGTGGGAACAGTCCTGTTCTACCCTTTTTCCATAGTGTAAAAATATTGGCCATGGCTATTTCTGCAGTTATATTAGTATTAGTTCTATAGCTGAACTCTCTGCAGCTCTTGGCTCAGTTTTTTAATTACTTTCCAACTTGCAGTTTGTGCTTATAGAGGTTTGCCCTGAGATCATTGCCACAGATATCCTGATTTCTAGTCGAGCCAGGCTCTGTTTGTAGTTCATGCTGCAGGCCCTCTCTGTGGAATGACTTTGATCCAAGCAGGGATCCTACATTGTCTGTAAAATGGCCACAGATCAATAACAAGGGGGACATTTTTTCAGTGTTATGCATTCCAAGCAGCTTGATACACAGACCAAAACTGATGGCAAAAAAGCATTCAGGCTGAAATAAGTTTATGGCTCTTGGAGGAAGAATAAGTTCTCTGGCATTTTTCTTGCAAAGTTAAAGCACAATTAATTCTTTCTGTCTTAAATATTAAAATTCTCTATCTGTTTTTATGTGAAAACACTAGCCATTTAGGGAAGCTGTCTATTATACTTCTGTGTTAGAATTTCTTTTAACTGGTCTTTGCCCAAAATATTTTTCTCTAATTAGGTTCATGATGCCTTCACTACTCACTTCCATACGCTGCACAAATTCTCCTCCTCATTTGTTGCTTAAATACAGAAAGTGCTCGTAGTTATTAACAAAAGATAAACTAGAATCTAAACAATAAAAAACACTATTGAACTTTTTTTTGCTAAACATCCTCCCACAACACAACTCATGATAATGGATGTTTGTGTATCTCTTACATAATGTGCTAATAATAGAAACATCTGGGATCATTTTTTTGCAATTTTAATATCTTGCAATTTTCTGATTAAAAAGCTTCAGTTTCTGATTGTCAGAGAAATGGATCTCAGATGGAAAAGAAAAACATTGCATGGTAACTTTTGGCAGCAACTTACTGCTCACTATTGGCACTATTCACTGTATAATCACAATAGCATTATAACAGCCTGAAGAAGAGCAAGAAACTATTCACAAATTCAACTTCAGGCACATAAAGAAGGCAGCTAGAACTTCTCACCAGATCTATTCACAATCCATAGTGGAAGGAATTAATTTGCTTTAAGTGCTACAAGGGACAATTATCTTCCTATTAAGAGCTCTATTGCACAAATTAGATACACAAAGAATTTCAGAATGTTGAAATACTCTTTCTTGTGTTTCAAATACTCTTAAATCAGTTTAAAAAAACAGACCTGCCATTCACCGGGCTCTTTCAATTTTCCTGTTTCTTCAGAAAAATCTGGTCCTGTGTTGCAAATGAAAATCTATCCATTTCTTATAATCTAGAAGAGCAAGTTCATTACTATTGTAGTACTGCAGTCATGATATACTAGACCTAATCAATATCTTAAGTATCTAAGTTTATTTTACTTACATGTCAATCTTTTTTTTTTTTTTTAACTTTTGTAAATGTGGACATGTGGACTCACATTATCTACTTATAAAATATGTGCAAGATTGTGTAAGAGTAATTTTTCTCAAATATGCAAGTGTTCTTGGAGTCTTTATTATTCCTGAATTATTCAAAATGCTGAAAAGTCAGCAAGTGAAAAGTCAGTCAAAATGTTGTTTTGCTTTCTGGCTTTGTATGAATCGGTTTCTTCATATTAATGATATTTTTCCTTCAAAACTGATTATTTTGTGTGAACATACTATCCCTTGCATTGTGTAGGCTGAGGAAGAATGCACCATGGTACTAGTACATTAAAGTCCTCTCTGAATTTTCAACTGCAGCTTTATTACCAAAAACTATACAAGTGCCTATGCTGTTCTGTGCATTACGACGTCATTAATAGAAAGTCTCTGATGATAATAGTTTTTCCTTTCATTATTGTTTCCTTTTCCAGTACATTATTCTAAATGTTCCTTATTTGGCTTCATAGAAGAACTTCCCTTCTTTTATAGATGGTATAAAAAGAGCTGCTTTTCAGCATGTATTTTCATTTACTTTATAGAAAGTCCTTTAATATCAATCATATATTTAACATGATAGGTAAATTTCAGCAAAACTGTCAAAAGCTCAGATCAGTCCTGGTGGTTTTATAACCAGGAGGTCATTGAAGTTAATTATAATAAACTTCCATGAAATTAATCACTCAAATTGGTTTCCCAAGCTGGTTATTTATTTGTTTGCAGCCATTGGTGTTTGATTTGGAACCTTCTGATTCTAGGGATAACGTATGTGAATAACTGTTACAAAACATGAAAAACGCTTCTTCAAATGAACAACTTGTAACAGACTCATCTCAGTAAGTGATACTAAGAAAGAGCAATAAAAATGGTTCTTTCAAACAAGAAGGTCCTTATGGGTATTTTCCTCCCAAATGAATGGCATCAGTTGCATTTTTTGCACTTATCAAAGACTAACAGAAGTTATTATGTCTTTCTATATTCTTAAGTTACAGTAGACTATATTAGACTACATATATACATTCATAAAGTGATAACTGTTCTTTATTCCACTTTTTAGCCCTTCCTACAAACATCTTTTCTACATTAGACTATAAACGGGACTTACAGATTGCAGTGTAGTCCAGCTGTTCATTGCCATGCTCTCTTTCAAAGCTGTTGTAACATTAATGAAATATGAGAAATCTAGCTGAAATAGAATATCACAATGAAAATGTTTACTAGCTTTGAGGATCTGACTCTTCCAGTGTTCAGCAGGTTCTCATCTGTTCTGGCACTGTCCCTTTGGAGTATATAATTGTTAATGAAGCCTGGGAGAATATTTGTATTTTCATGTTAGCTGATCATGTCCTGTGGCTCCATTCCTGCCAGCAAGAAATGAAATCCGCAGACAGTTCTGTCCTACATGCTCTGGCCTCTCAAAGGACACAAATGAGTCATAAGTTGATTTTGTCTCTCTTTCGAACTGCCTATTGTTGTAGCAATTGCCTGGTAGATTTTGGATATTTTCCTTCAGAGTCAATATGTCCTGGCACTCAGTTCTCCAAAACCTTTATTTCTGACAAGGCGATTGTTGTTGCTAGCTGTTCTGGAATATGTGGTATTTTTACTGGGAATATACAAGCATCTCAGACTTTGAGAGTACTATCTATTTCAGTCATAGAAAGGCCAAGTGGGACTAAATTCCTCTTTGATCCTGGAGATAATGCCCATATATTGTAAAAGTAGATTTATCAGCATAGAAATACATCATTTATGTTTTCCTTTTCCAGTATCTCTGCTCTGCTTTCACTAACTGTCATAAATAATCTTTACTTTCTTGGAGGGGACATTTACAGATTGCCTCTACTCCATAATCTGATCCTGCACAGTAACATGTCCTGGAACCTGGTACCTTGTCATGGTAGAACAAATAAAAATAACTGCATACAGCTAAATATGAACTCATATCTCGTACAACCTTATCCCCTGGACTTGCCTTTATGCTCAGGATACATTTTTGTGTTTTAGAATGTCTATCCATTTTTTTTTTAACTTTGCTTGCAGAGAATCAGATTTGTTTTCCTTCTATTATTTGCATTACAGTACCTGGTGGAACTCCATATCTAGTCATGTCCTATACATTGTAGGCATCATAAAAGACGTTCCTTGTCAAAAAAATGCAAAAGGAGAGAGCAGAGCAAAATACAGGGAGGATATGTAAGCAATATTTGTAATGTAGTACAAGTAGATTCAGTGAAAAGAATGTGTGCAATTTTATATATAATATATATAAAATAGCCACATACGAATTATATTATCTGTAATTTAATATTTAGAACCAATCGGAAATAATCTCCAGGCTGAAATCATTATTTCCTTGCAAACTTCTATGGCTGTCACTATTTTGTGGTATATATTTTTTATTACTCAGAGTAGGGACCAGTTGCTACAAAAATCTCCAGTGATCAACGTCTACTCTTCGTGAGTTTGCCATCTTCCCACAATACCTCAAAGTTGGAGTGAAATGAACTCTAAACTATCTATGACAAGCAGAGAACATGTACACGGTGACTGTTCGTGCACTGTAGAGGCTATGGGTTTTTTTTAGTTAATAACACTGAAAGCTGTTAGAAGATGAAAAGCAGGACAAGCTAAAAGATTTCCTATTATTCATTTCTTTGTTTTCAATTGAAAGAACATAAAGACTATTTCTTTCAGTTTTATATTATTTCAATTGAAATTCTTTAAGGAATTTACTTTCTTAAAAGTTAATACAGAGATTTTTTTTATGTGTTTATTAAAACGTGCAAAGTAGACACTTACCCTGCAATTATGTATGTCTGCTTGGTGTTTTCCCCACACTAGAAATTTCCCCACACTAGAATTACTGTCAATGTAAACTCACAAATAAAAGTGTAATCAGGTACTGAAGTATTTCCAGGATGAAGATCAGCCATTCGTATGGCAAATTGAGTTATTCTGGAATAAATGCAGTCATAATCCCAAGTGAAAGGAGGTGCAAAGGCATAACCATTTTAATGATTTAAAGGTAATGTTATGGATGAGACTTTTAACATGCTATGCGGAACAGACCTCCCCTAAATCCTATGTTTATATGACAGCTGTCAGGCAATTTGAGTAAGTGAAGATACTGATTAGTGATACTGAGCATCGAAAGAGAAGTTTTAACTACAGTATATGGTACAGAGAATTTGAAATCAATGACTGATGTTATTAATAGTCAAGCTGCAGGTCTTGACTATTACCTGGTAGTCCTTAGTTACGTACCGAATTGCTCAGTCACAGGTTTGAGGGTGTTCTCATCTAATCTGTACCAGCGGTAAGTGGGCCGAGGCATTCCTTGCTCGCAGCTGCACAAGAGGGAGATTTGATGGCCCTTCTCAGCAGTGCCTTCTACTTTGCAGAAAGGTTTTGATGGTTTCACTGTAAAATAACCAGAAAGAGAATAGATATCGTGAGAACACAAGGGAGGTTGCAGGTTTCCACATGGATTTCTGTTCTTGTGCTGCAATAAATAAAGAAATAAGCCCCACTTACAGAGTTCCATTTCAGAACAGAGGCTTGTTCGTGGATTTGACCAAATGTTCTCCATAAAGGTTTAAGAAATACTGAATATATACACGTACATATAATATACATATATATACATATACATACATATATATGGTCCAGGATACATTTTTATTATCTTTTCTTGCATTTGTATAGTAAATGCTAATATGGTGATGATGAAATGCTAGACTGGAAGATTATCAATTACTTTAATTATAGTGAGACAATCACAATTCATCATAGATCATCTTCTGCCACATATGTGGCGGTACCTTCCTTCAGAAGTACAGAGTATTTTCCACATAAAGAGAGAGGATCAAGGCCCGAATTTTCAATATCTCGCAGTAATGATATCAGATGTGAATATGACTGGTTTTGTGTGTGTGAGTGAACAACCTTTCTTGGGGTTTGTGTGAAAATTACAATCTTTTACTTAACTGTTCCAAAAATTACTCTTCTTTTGAGGATTTTAGCTGAGAATTAATATTTATGTTTTGACAATGCGGCTTTTCAGGGAGTATATTTACAACATCTCTTTTTTATCCCTGGCAGATGGACAAATGATACTACTGGAATCACTTCCTCATACTCCTTTGACCTGTCACTCTGACCAGGTATGAATTCTTTATTTAAATACAATGATTGAATGGAGTTAATACAAACATCCATTTTTATTTTGCAAGTGAAGTATTTGATTCCATTCTTTTCATGCATTTGCTTTGGCCTTTTCACGGTTGAATTACTGCTTTTTCTCCACCCAACTTTGTACCACTTCTAAAACAGACTAAGCTTTTACAGTTTCTAGAAAGTGAGAGCGAGATAGACTCTTGGACTGTACTGCAGACTCTCCCTGTATTTACTGTGAACTTCATGCAGGTGTCAGTAATTTTGGTTTTTGCTGAGGTTGGGCTATGCTAGATGTAATGGCTCCAGAGAGTAACTGGTGCTCCCATCTAGGACTTTTCAATCAGATACCAATTTGTGATGTTGAATGTCAAAAGAGAAGTTTTGACTACCCAATGTGGTACAAAGAATTAGAAATCACTGTTTAATACCGTTGCATGGCAGGTCTTCACTATTACCTGCCACTTTAATGCCACTTTGTGTCTGTGTGTGTGTGTGTGTGTCCTAGTGAAGTTGAGTAGTCCCAGCTAGGCACTTACATGAGGTAGCTGTTTGAGATATCAAAGTGAACCTAAACATAGACTGTCATAGGCCAAACAGGTGTGATTGCTAAGATCCGGTAGGGTTTGCTTTGTCTGGAAGCTAGAGGGCACCATGAGCCCTGTTTCCCATCAGAGCCTTTGGAAAAAAATTTCTGCATGTGGACTTAGTTTTCTGCATTATGGGTCTTGTGCATCATAGCTGTATTAATTTCTCCAGTCCTACATATTTTTAGGCCTGAATTTAGTATTTTATAATAAAACAAGGAAACTGCAATGCCACAAGACAGAAGAAAAGCACATACCCAGGACATTGACAATCATTGATTTTTGACCCTGTCCAGCATCTCCTTGTAGATTGACTACTTCACAGGTGTAAGAACCGGTTTCTGAGGGCTGCATGTTGGAGATTGTAATTGAGGCATTCCCTGGATTTGTTGCAGCTGTGATCCTGTTCTGAAATCCTCCCAAGGAATGACTCTGTCCTCCTGAGGAATAATAAATCTGTGACACAAAATCAATTGTAAGTTTGATAACAAAGGATTCAGTTGCCATTTTTTTTGCCGTAACTGGCATAGTTGAGTATGAACAAGCCAAGCAAGCTGAGCAAGTCCTTTTCTTGCCCGTTTACCCCAAAATACTGAGATGAAAAATGGGATATATTTAAGTATATGTTTGTATTGGTTGCTAGAGGACAGGGATTTTTTTAACAGTGTAAAGGGCAGTAACTAAGCAGATATTCCACATACCTTTGAAAAAACAAAATGTGAGACCATTAACTGTCATATAACAAATTGTGTAATAATGCTAAATCATGCATAATTAACAGTGACACTAATTGAAGACCAGATAGTTTGCAATATATTAATCTCAACAGAAACATAGGACTGCGATGGTCCTGGCATTGCATGAAGTGGGTTGCTGCAGAGCTTTCCAAATGCAGAAGCTGGCAAACAGAGAGCTGAAAGGAATCCCCAAGACATAGGCCTAAGCAAACAAGGCATCTTATCTGCTTGAAGTAAATTTGGAAGCAGTAAAAATGCTGCACAAGAGCACCAGCAGAATCATCACACATGCAGTTAAAGCAACTATGCTCTTCTCCTTGTTTGTATAATCAGAATCAGAGCCAGTGTCATGGACATGTTGTTTTTCCAAGTTTCTACCAGAGGTGGAAGAGCTGTTGGCGTTCCTGCTTTGATGGGCACCTGCTTGGGATCATGAATGAAAGTCTGTCTCTGCAGAATGCAGCATTTCATCACTGATAGAAATTCACAGGTCTACACTGACTGTTTTCACTGACTTCAGTAGTGCTATTTGTGATTAGCAGCATTGTGAGAGTAGAATTTTTTCACTTAACATGTAACTACCTTATAAGCCCAAACGTGCTGCCTGTTGGCACAAAGGACAGGTGGAATTGTGTTCGCTACAGACGTTGGCTCATAGTTTGAGACTTGGGACTTGAGTCTGCTTAGAAGCTGTAGTAGCTCCCTTGCTATAGGAGTGTTTCTGAATAGATCTCAAAGAGTATGTATACTTTGTCTTGCCATGAAACTTGTGCCATTAAACTGAGGTCTGAAAGAACTAGTTAATGTGCAAAACTATGGAATGCTAATTATTTTTCTCAGACTTTTTATTATAGTATTTCAAATGTGACTCAAGTCATAGTATTTGAAATAGGCACATGATCTCCATTTTCTACATGTAGACTCTATCCTCTAGGCAAAGTGACCAGTTTCAGCATATTCCCTGATTTGTCCCTGCTAGATGGGGAATGGTCACCATATGGAATTGAAGGTTGAGACCCAACTACATCTACTGCCATTCCGACTGACAGAGTTTCAGAATCAGTGATGTATATATAGATATACATGATATATATCAATATATTATATATATATATTTACATATGTTATATATTGAGGGTGAGCTGACTCTTTTTAATGGAAAAGTCAGAGAACGTTTGTAGGAAAAAAAAGCATCACAAGTTGGAGTGAAATGTTACTCAATTTCTTTTAGTTTCAGAATTTCCTTTTGGTCTGAATTTCCTCCCTTTAGGGACACTGCAAATCCCTAGGCAAGAAATATAATTTGCTTTACTCTGCAAATCAACTGATTGTATTAAGAATGTTCATTCTTAGCTCCAGCTATCCACCCTGATACAGTGTTGACTGAAGTCTTTAGGCAGTGTTATCTAAAAGCCTTTGTTAGCTTAAGTTGAGCTACACCCTAGAACTGCCAGAGCACAGCTGGTTTATGCAATGATAAGGTTTTAAAATGAAGGTCAGAACCCAGATTGCACAGAAACTCCAGTACTGCAGCATGGCCCTGTCTCGAGCACAACAGGGGCTGCTTTCCGAGCAGACTTTGCTTTTCCCTACCCCATGATTGCAAACACTGTGTACAGTTGATGCAGAGACCCAAATACCAGAGCTACACAGCTACATTGCAAATGCCTGAGAAGCTGCTGTTGCGCTCAGGGTGTGTAGGAGGTCTAATGTTAGCACAGTGACAGACTAGGTCAGAAAGTGTGCACACCAGCTGGAGAGGCTCTCCAGTTTCCATTTTTTGCATGCAACTACTTTAAGTTTTGTTACTGGTGCATGTATTTTAAAGGTGCTTATATGCATTGCCATCATCTAGAAATGAATCTCTATTGCAAGATTAATGTCTGGATGCCCACTCTTACAATCCTCAAGTACATGGAGCTGTTCAAAACAAGAAACTTGGTTTAAGCTTCTCTCTTATGAAAATGGATAAATTGAATTCTCTAGTTGATACACCAGTAATTACAAAAATTTGTTAGTCTCATTCTGCATGTATGCTAGCGTAAGCAACAGCAAAATTTCATACACTGTTTTCTGCAAGAATATGAAGTTACAAAAACTGATGTCTGACTTCAGGATCCTTTACGCTGAGATTGCTCTGTAGATCTCAGCGGTGATAGTCTAAATATGCACCTCCTCTCGGTCATAATGTCCATTTGGGTGGGAATGAGGTGCCATTAGCTATTCACACTAATGTGAAATTAAGCACAGTGGCTCATATGAACTCATGCTGACTTCCAGCAGCTCAAGAGGGGAGGCAGCCCCCTTACATCCTGCTAAAAGGCCTTATTACTGAAAAGGGAGCTAATTTCTACTCTGCATCTACCTCAGAGGGATTGGGGATTGATGCATTGACTGCCAGCTCAGCGTACATCTCCACTTGTTCCTTGGATACACGTCTGGCATTGCAGTGAGTTTTGGATACAGTCAAGACATGCCAGTAAACAAAACAGAAGAGCAAGCATGCCGGGTGCATGCTAAGCCGCATGCACCCTTGGTCTGGAATCGGGGTAAATTATGTATCTCAGCCTCATATAATGCTCCGAAAAATGAATTCCATATGGTCTTTCTGTTTGAATGTATGCAGAGAAAAAACGTTGCATACGCTGTTAAACCTGAGACAGGTGTCAATATGACATAGAATACTTGTTCTATTTATTTAAATACAGTCTTTCTTCCTTTTTTTTCCCCTTAATATATATATTATAAGCATAGAAATGCAGTGGAACATTGTAAGGAAATGCATTCATATCCTCTACAGCTCCAGGCTATTCTCTATTCTTCTGCTGCTGTATGATACTTATCTCTCTGGCTCTGGAGTTCATTGCCTAAAGGAAGATGGTAAATACCACAAGGGCTGAATAATGTTATGATTAATTACTGAGTGTGTGTCTTGTCCCAGAGGTATGACTGGATTGTGTACACAGGAAATTTCATTTAAGAGGAATATGTTTCACTGAACTGGCTGTGAAATGATAGCCTGTTTGAAACAATGTGTTCAAAACAGATATTTTAAACCTTTATATAGAGGCTTATTTCTATACTATCCTTGAAAAATGGACACTTATACGTTGCAAATGTTGAAATTAGTATCCTTGCAAAAATGTTTATATTTTGTTTCAAGTGTCAAAAAGCTATTTTCTGTTGAAGATACAACAGACTATTTTTTTAGCAACTGACAGCTACTGTCCCCTGCCAGAAACACAAATTTTGTTGACATTTCTTTCCAGTTTACCGAAAATGTCCCTATATGGGGACATTTTTCAGACTTTTGCTAGAGGCATTTTTAATTTGATGTAGTTAATATATTTAAAGTCTAGTATCTTGAATATAAAAATAACAAAGAAATCTGCTATACTTTCCTGCAAATATACACCTTATGTCCTCAAGCAAATCAATAGCAGCTCTATTGAAGTTGATGATTTACCAGTGTAAAAACGGTTTTGAGGATGCAGTAATGGTTGCGACTTCTAATTACCAGCTAGCTTTGCTCATGCGAGCTTCTCCATAATGATGCCTTTCACATTTCCTAGGAGCAGCTGTCTGGGATGACTAATCAAATAGCTGACAAAAAAAAAAAAACAAACCCTGCCATGTTGTCCCTCCTAAAACTGTTGATCCTCATAACTCCGAATCTGATACACTCATCTCTAGAAAACAGACAGGTTGCCTGAAAAATGTCTCCCTGACTCTAGAAGGAGTTTCATGAAATCACAGGCCCATTGCTTCTCCTTCCCCCTGACCATGGGAAAGCTGCTCTATTTCTTGTATAATGATGAGAAAAATATTTGCCTGAAGAGAAAGTGATAGATAAAGCTGATGCCACATTGGGATTTTCAGAAACCTCCAGATGTTTGGCAGAGAATGAGAAATCTACCTACAGGTTTTCCTTATATAACTTCTCACCCATGCCATCCGTGGAGGGATATGGGCATGTGAAAAAGCGGACAGTAAAACAGAAGAGACATCCTTCCATCTGCTTCCTCTCCCTTCTTGGGACAGGACAAATAGATATAGAATTTGCATAGATATGTGTCTTTCAAATGTCTTGGATGGACTAATACATAATTTCTGGGTCAGTATCCCTCCTACCCCCATCTCCTGTTCTTATTACATTGCTGTTTAGCCTCGTACATCTAGATGTGAAGCCTGTAAAATGAGGATGTACTTGGAGATGAGTTTCACAGTGTCCCACTTAACCTCCATGGTTGTGTCAAATTCCTGTTTGGGGACGTGACTTCTCGATACCTGTCTTCCCTCCTCCAGCCCCTTCTCGCTTTCCTCCACTGGCAGCTGCAAAGCTGCAGCATCCTGTCTAGAGGGCTTTCCATGGGCTGAGGTGTTCACCCGCAGAGTCTGATCCACAGTGTGAATTTGTCCTCCAGAGCTGCACAGCTCAGGCATTCAGAGGGCTCTGCTACTGAGCATTAGCTGTTTGACATTTTCTCAAACTAATAGGAAGAGAACTATGAAAGAGTAAAAATAAACGCAAAGGGGAATGTTAACAGCTTTACCAGTTTGATAACATCTCTTCCTGAATTCTGAGTACAGGTAGAATTTATAAAATAATGACAAGGGAAAGAATGTGTATACATCACTTCCTGAAACATCTTCTTGTCTAATTAGAGAGCAAATGCTGCATATGGAAAGTGTTAATTAAAGCCTAAGGCCTGGTTTTGAACACAGCCAGCAAAGGAAGCAAATGCTCCCACATGCCTTGGTTTCTGTGGCTCGTGTCATGTGGCTGAGTCTGGCCCCAGCTGCCTTTTTTTTCCACCTGGGGCTTCTTTTTACACATTTTTATTAAAACTGCTTTGCCAGCCTCTAGCAGGAATATTTATGCCCTGCAGTACTGGCACTGGAATTTTTGCATGTGCAATTGAAGATGTTAATAATGACTAGAAGCCTCTTGCCACAATTGAGTATCAGTGGAAGGAGAAAGGAAAGGAGTCAGAAGCTTTTAGAGAACTAATCATTCAGCAGCTTCCTGTGCAATCTGCTTTTGAGGATTGACTCCTTCACATGTGCCATCCTTGCTGAGCTATTAGTGAGTAATTTCTGCAGCACATCAAGCAGAAACTGTTTTCTTGGTGCATTTGATAAAGCTGCTCTGCAGCAGTTATTGTTAAACCTTTACTTGAACTGTACCCTACTTAATGTGGAGACAAGAATCCCACTAAATCAAGGTTTGGAATGGCTGGGGCAGTGGTCATCTCACAGGTGAAAGGAAGCCAGTGTGGAGTCACCTTAGGCTTTAGGTCACATATCAAAATGTGCTATTCTAGAAACAAGATCCAGGATGAGTATTTTTTTGCATGTAAATATCTACCCTCAAAAATTGGGTTGCTCAGACTTGCTCACATCCAGACCCAGAGGCTGCTGGTGTGGGGACATGCCCTTCAGATGCCCCTTGGGGAGAAATGCCAAAGCTTCAAGCGTTCAGACGCCTAGAAGAGCTGGGGGAAAGAACAGCAGCTACATTCAAATAATTTTGATTGTGGAAAATGCAATAAAATATAAGGTGAGTTAAAAATTCTGATTCAGCTCATTTCAGTCCATATGTAGTTGTAGCATTTTAATCCAGAACAAGATTTCATTTCTCATAGCAGCATAAATCTAGCAGAAGCTATTTAGCTCTTGTTTTTCCTTAAGATTGTGGGTGTTGTTTTTCTTACCTTGTGTGTCGAGCTACATCTTCCCCGCGCATCTGTCACATACACCATCTTTTGACATTGACTGACTGACTTTTCATCCATACTGTGAATATAGGCACACGGGGAATGCTGTATTTGAGTAGAAATGCGCTCGTCTGAGAGTTGAATGAAACTTTAAACGTTCCCTCAAAGCCAAGAGCCTGCACTGCACAGCTCCTCTGAAGTGAGGGCAGGGTGCCTCATGTTCAAGGGGGTTGCACAAGATCTCTCAAACCATAAAAAGAGCATGAGAATGCAATGCAGTCTTATTTCTAAGGTTTATCTAAAGTTAAACGAACTAAGACCATAATGTAATATTTGCTCCAAACACACCAGCTCCAAACTGATTGTTTTCTGTTCTTTTTCACTTTCCTTGCATGCTCACTCTTGTCTGCTTCCATGTAACTGTGTGTTTGACTATCTGCACACCAGTGCTAGGAGACTGCAACAGGCAATGGACAGTAATTCCCTGCAAGCATGTGTTGGGATCTCTGGAAAGCTTGGCCATTACATTATCATGTGGGGAGACATTTGTTCTTCCATTGATTTTTAGGAGAACCCTGCACAGTCTTATAGGACTGGTGGCCCATGACACCTTGTCCTGTGGCAGGCAGCAGAGCTATGCTGGTTTGGGGACTGCTGGTAATCTGGATTAGTCCAGCTCAGGGTTCCAGGTGAAAGGAGCAAAGAGGGCTGTGCTCAGGTCCTTTCTTCATCTCTTCTCAGACTAAATTCCCCACCATGAGCTGTTCCTCAGGACCCCCATCGTCTCCTGCCTTCCTGAGCTTCATAGCACAAGCATGTTCCTTCCTGTGAAGATTTTGGAAAGTGGTCAGGTCTTAAAGCCTGGTTAGAAAGTTCCACTGCCCTTCTCTTTGGGGAAGAGCTCCATGTAGCCCTTGTGTGTGCTTTCCAGTGAAGAAGGCTCCTCTTTTTTCATCCTCTTTCTTCTGAAGAAGTCCCTCAGAGGGACTTCCTTTCCCTCTGGAAGCTGAGTGATACTTGTTTGATAGTATAGCTGGGGGGAAAATGCAGGGCTCTTTCAGGATGAAAGCTACATTATAAATTAAATAGAAGATATTATTGCTGTTGCATACTGCTAACACTCCTTCTCTTCTAGCTGTCCATTAGTGGCTTTACCAAAATTATGTCAATGTCACCATACACAAATATTTCCAGCTTACTTTTTTTTAGAGAACATTTTTGACAGGTCTGTCAATAATTAGTTTCTCCTACAAACGACAGTAGTTGATTGCCTTGTCTGGCATTTAATCCAAAACTTCCACTGGGACTACAGCCCAGGGCATGTTCTGGGTGGCCGCATAGTGCCCGAGGCATTTCCCTAGCTGTCAGCACGGGTGGTCGGCGTTGGGAGGTGCCGAGTTGAGCTCTGCTCGGCCTGGGGAGCCGTGTTCAGCTTTGCAAGGCTGCGGCGTCGCCTGCGCGGGTTCAGCGCGTGCGGCAGCCTCCCAGGCCCTCCGCTGTGCGCTTTCCACTCCCGTCAGCCAAGTGACTCACAGCGAATAGAATGAAGCACAGATGTGGATCCTGGTAGGGCCTGGGGCTTAACTTGTGAACCAGGCCAGGCTGAGATGTACTGCAGCACCTGGCAGGAAACGAGTGACTAGGCTTTGCCTCAGTTTGTCTGTAGGTAAAATGGGGATTGTTTGGTATTTGGAAAGCTCTCAGATCCTTGGCTGGCAGACATTATTTAAAAATAAAGTATGCTCGTTGCAAAGACATATTGCTAGGGAGTAAATGGCAAGAAGGAAAGATTAAAAATATGCATGGCATCTTACTTTCCGTTTGCTGATATTTACAATATTTATTTCAGATAAGGGAAATGGAGAAACTTCTCAGAATGAGAAGTTAGGCTCTAGTTAGCAGAGATGTGCATACAGACATGCACACACCATATCTA
>JAVCKT010021081.1:17386-29730 GCA_032273925.1 Rhynchotus rufescens
TGCCTCTTAAAAAGAGACCTGCAGACAGGGCAGTTAGGCTCTGTGGAGGTGCTGGAACGTGACTGCTCTCCTTTGCTTGCTGTGGGCAAGAGGGTGTTTCTGTAGTGGAAATGTCAGTGGAACAGAAATGCAGCAGTGCAGCGGGAGAAGCTGAAAACCGGTTCAGCTAAGGAGTGGAGACAAAGGCTTCTTGCAAATCATTAACAGGGAATTGCAAGGAAGTGAAACAGTGGGGTTTTTGTTAATTTGGTTTTTGTTTTATTTATTTATTTAACTCGGTTATTTTAGGGTGCAAGTCTGAACTATGCTGCATCTCTGCAGAGCCTGTGCCCGGCCCGCAGCGTGGGGACCGTGGTCGTGGTGGGGATGTGCTGCCTTCCGGACTCACCAAAGCCCTCACGTGGGCCGAGGCCGAGTGCGCGCTGTGTCATACTCACAGCGAGTTGTCCAAACTGGTGGCATCCTCCCCTGCGCTTGGGACACTGCCACCTATGTGGCCCATGGGATATTAGAGGTTTGTTCAGTGTCCCAGGTTTTAACCTTGTTTATTTGTGTTCTGACAATCTGCAGAACTACAATGAGCGACATCCTGCAAGATCTGCAAATAGCCACCACCTCTGAAATAAACAGAAGTCTCAAATATTTAAGTTGAAGTGTTGGATTACCAGTTTATCACCAGTAAAAAGCTTTTATTGATCTCACAGAGTCTGAGTCACGTGTTTCCTCTGGTGGGACTTCTTTTTTCAGTGATGCTGGCTCTGTGAATTACTGATCAAGACTGAGAAGCTCAGTCTTTTGTTTACCCTAGGTAGGATGATTCACTTAAAATAGAAATGGATAACAGGAAGTATATCATATGCAATGCAAATTTCACCCCTGCAATTCCTTGCTAGAAGGAAAAGGGGAAAGTGCGGTGCAGGTGATTACTCAGATGACAGTTACACTGGGTTAGGTAGAAGTGCATAAGGGATAAAAATCCTTCTGCATCATCCTTTATGTAAGGAAACTGAAGCCTTAACAAGCCCTTTTGTAATAGTGTGGATCTCATGCCTTCTACCGAAGCGGTGATATTGCTGAGGCTAAGTGCAGGTAAGCAGAGCTTGTGCACTTGCCCTTGGGTCAGGGTCAGTAGAGCATTGTCCCTGTTACACTCTCCCCAAATACACTAAAGAGGGGAGAGTTTCTGCTTAGCATGGAGTTGTTGCTCCAAAGCACCTTCTAGCAGGTGCTGTCTTGCTCTGATAAATTCCTGCAAGCCTAAGAGCGTCTCATTGTCATTTTCAATCTGTGCGTATCATTAATGAAAGCTGCTCAGAGGGAGGAGGAAATGAAGGTTTTAACAGAACAGCTGGGATTCTCCATTGTGCTGGATATTATTAGCAAGTGTAATCTGAGACAATGACTGAAATGGAGGGAAAACTCCCAAGGCCTCCGCACTCCTGATAATGGAGCAACGTCTTTGGCTCTGATGTTGTCAATGCTGGGATTCACACAGGAGTGAAAAGCTGTGGACAGGGCCAGCTTGCCATGTGGGACATGCTGAGGCTGCTTGCTTCTGCCTTCAGTGATAGGTATTATCCTTACGACGGCTTGTGTCACCAACAGGCCTTTCTGCATAGAACCAACCTTGTAAAATCTGTGATAGATGAGCTTGAGTTAATAATTTGCTGCTTGTTTTCCTCTTGGCGATGAGTGACACCAAACCATTCACAGAGCTGCCTGGGAAGGGTGAAGCGTTGCTGTGATTTGGCCGTAGCCTTCCCTCTGTGATGGTAACAGGCCTTTCTCTGAGGACTGCTCTGGGAGGCTGCAGCCTCCTGCTGCCTTTGAAGATGCTCTTTTCTCATACCAGGATACTCTTCACATCAGCTGTCCCTTAGCTGAAAGTCGTGACATTTCATGACAGTGAGGGAGCAGCTGCAAGCACACGGAGACAGAAAGGTTAGCAGTGTGACAAAGAACACAAGCCGAATAGACCTACAGAGGGATTTCGGCTGTTCACCTAGGTGGTTTTTCAGCAGGACGGTGCTCAGCTGCCTTAGCCAAGACACTGATCTGAGCTAAGAGCGTTAGCTTAGTTCTGTTTTGTGCTGGTCTGAGTTAAATCTCCCAGAAATACAATGAAAATGCACCACAGAAAAGAGAGTGCTCAAGGAGCTGCTGCCCTTACCGAAAGGGACTGTGTTTCACACCTACACGAAACATTTAATTTTTTCCCAGTAAAAATATCTGAAGAGGAGTTACCTAAAAATAAGACCAAAAGCAAACCCCTAAAACTGGAACTATATCCCTCTCCACTGTAAAAAAAAAGAAAAATAACCTCAAGATAGAGGATATATCAAGGTAGGAAGTATGGAACAAATAGTTTTGTTTTTTTTTCCTGGAAAAAAAAATCCTGAAGTTGAACTATTTACGTTATAGAGCGGCTCCAGCGCTGCCTCTCTGTGAGCTGCTGGTTGCAGGTGCCTCTGTGACCCAGGACCGGCACTCAGCCCCACAGTGATGCTGCTCTGGGTGGGAAGCAGGTGGGGTGGTCGGCAGGGCTTATCTGCTGGCTTCAACTGCCAGCTCTGTTTGTAGCTATTCCAGTAAGATAACACGTGTCATGGTGAGGGAAGAAAGCCATTTGAAAAGAAGTAGCTTTTATTATTTTTCTCATTTTCTCTGATGAATAAATATGAGCCTGTGCTAAAAATGTTTTCTCAAGTAATTTCAGGCCATATGTCACAGTTTTGTTAAAAATAAATAAAAGTTCTAGAAAAGCAAATATCGAGAGGAACATGTCCTTAGATACCTTTGAAAAATAAAATCTGTCCCCAGAATTTCTCTAAATGTGTCATTGCAGAAGTAAGATTGTGCCTGAGGGCAGAGAGGATATATGGCTGGAACCAAAAGTGAAACTCTGTAGTTGCATTTGCAAGCTGAGGGAAATATGGATTCAAGCTGGAGAAATTAATCAAGATTTTTTATTGCCATTTCAGTTTGAACTATTCTATTATGATATAATATACTGATAGAATATACTGATAAATATACTGTTTCTCAGATGATAAAAGTTATAATTGCAGTATGGCAAGCACAGCAATGGTTGCCTCTAAGAAACATGAAATGTTAAGTGTCCTTCCCTCCAAAAATTATTTTGCAATAATTGCAGTTTTAGTGATTTTTTTTTTTTTTTTTTTTTTAGTATTTAGCCCTTCTGTTTTATGTTTTATAGTGTTTCTTTGTAAGTATGAAGATTGGATACTTAATCTTTCTTTGGCATGCTGTTAGACCGTTGTGAAAAAAACAGGTGTTTGGAGTGTACTGTCCTCAACATGGTGTGAATCTGCAAGGTGATGTAAAATGAGCAAAGTTCAGCAGAAATATTTGTGCTCAGGTTTGGATATGCCAGTGCAAGGAAGACTTCTGTCATGTGAAGACAGATCAAAGAAGAATGACAAAATGATGGAAAGCACAGCTGAAGAGGAGCTGAAGGAGCTGGAGCTGTTGCATCTGTATAGGAGTGGAGGAAGATCCTGTGAGTCTGGAACTAGGCAGAGGGCTGCAGAGAAGGATGGTGGGGCCAGATTAGGCAGACAGCGACTCGGGTGACACAGTCCTTGTCGCTAGGGACGGAACTAGGTGGCCTTCAAATCATGTTGGCCGTGAAAACTGATTTATTCATTTTTAATGACCTGGCTCCCAAGGCTGTGACTCTCAGTTAAAAAAGCCAAGTATGATGAAACCCTCAGTCATGTGAGACAGGGCCAGGAAACACTGGAAAAATCCCATCTGGAGAGCCAGAAACCACTCACCTGGATGGGGATGAAAATCTCCTCCCTCGGAGGTGTGTTGTATGGCAGGGACAGAGGAAGAGGAGAGAGGCAGAGCTCCACCTGAGCAGCTCTTCCTCCACGCCCCGCAGCCTCTGGCTGTTTTTGGTGCCTTTTCAATTGCTGCGTGATCTGCACCCAAATTGTTTGAATAGCAGGTGCCAGGGCAGCATACAGCACAGCCTCTGCTACTTTTGAGCTTAGTATGCAGTGCTTGCAGGTTGCCATTTGGCTTTCTGTTTTCCGATTGCTTTAAGAAGATAGGCTGCTTATCCTTGGCCTCGTTCAGAGCAGGAAGAAGTGAGGAAAAGAAGCAGAGAGATAAAAAGAAGGCAAGTGATTTCATAATTCATATGCATAATTTGCTTGCAGCGGGCTGAGGCAACTGTTTGCCTGTTAGGAGGAAAATGACTAAAATAAAGTATTTTACAGTTAGGTTAGTACCGTGTAAGGAGCTGCAGGAGACGGGGAGAAAAGTAAGGCAGCTTGTTTTGGAACTTGTGCCGAAAAGCAAATAAAAACCCCCAATGTACACACTCGGTTACCATATGTCGTGCTTATCATAAAAGGCATCTCAGTGCTGTTTCTTTGCAGGGATGCTTGAGCGACACAGAAGCAGCCTGCACTGCTGAGGAAAACGCCTGCCAGAGGTGCCGGGGTTGCCGTTTGCGCGACGTCCTTCGCGCCCCGCGAGGCGGGTGCCCAGCTCGCTCCTTCCCCGGCTTGCCTGCTTGATTGACGTTGGCTCTCAAATTGCTGCAGCCGTGCTCAAAGAAAAGCAAAGGAGCCTAATTTTCCTGCAAGAGTTTTCCTGGCACGGGAAGCCACGCAGTGCGGAGAAATGTGCCAGGGAAGAGCCGCTTAGTGCCTGGAAGTGCAAGCCCAGATGTGAACACAACTGCCATCCAAGCCATACTGTGGTGAAGTCCTTTTTTTTTTTTTTTTCTCTCCTCCAGCCTCCTCTCTCTCAGCACACGAGGTGGTCTGCACCGGAGGCTCCCATGGCAGTGCTGCAGCCTGTGCTGGATTAGTGACTGCTCCGTCGTCATTGCTTCAGCTGTCTGAAGAGCTCTGAAGGAAAGATGTTGGACTTGAGCTTCCTGACCGAGGAGGAGTATGAGAAGCTAATGAAGGTTCTGCAGAGGGATGCAGAGCTGAAGAAGAAGGATGGGGATCGCATCAGGTGAGAGATAACTCAGCACAGCAGGCTCTGAGCTCCCACTGCTTGGAGCAGATTCTACAGCTTCTTTTAGCTGAACGGAGTGTGCATGTGTCTGTGTGTCTGTGCACGCGCAGGGAGAGGCGCGGGGCTTTGGGCTTTGTAAATGCCTGCTAGCAGAGCATCTGGGCTGACAGCGTGCACCAGGCTTGGGAAGCTGGCACCGAGCTCTCCACTGGGACGGAGGAGAGGAGCTCGGTTAGTGTGGGTGGCTCGGTGCCTGTTCACCAGCGAAGGATGTGAGTCTTGGGCTTGCCGCTGAGCCAGAAAAGAGCAAGCACTGGTGTGAGGGCTGCTCGGGGTTGGAGGGGATGTGGTGCCTTTGCAGCAGACTCTGGGGAGTCTGTATGTAGTAGAGAGAACTGGTGGTGGTGGCGCAGGAGCAACTTGAGCTTGAGGTGTATGTGTATGCAGCCACTTCTCTCTTCCAAGATAGTGACTTAAATGACCATCCCTTTATTTTGCTTACTTTATTTTTTTTTCCTCCTGAAATGCTGTAAAAATTCTGTGGTGGAAGTTTGCAGGGCAGTGTTTAAACAATGTTTAAATGTTTAAATGTCTTCTTTGGAAGCTACTGCACAGACGACTTTTATTTGTGAATGACATCAATTAGATCCTAAGTGATGGTGGTGCCATGGGCCACTTGCCATTAATGTGGTTAAGCCCAGTAAACTTTTGGTGCAAATGCAACTTTTGGTGCAGCATAAATCCCACTGGAGCTGTCAACAGGTACCAGCTGGGGAAAACTCAATCAATGGCCTTACACTGATTGGGTGGGAGCAGGATTAAAATATGCTCCTAAATCTCCTCGGGGCCTCTAAGGAGTCTCTGTTACTTGGATTTTTAACCCTTTCTTCCTGCTTGGATTTGAGCTGATGTGGTCAATTCCTTGGGCCTGTCAGATCTCTGCAGTGGTAGAGGCAGTGCCAACTGCAAGGGAGCTAATTCTGCAAACTTCTGTGTCAAAACAAAATAACCAGAGGCAAGTTAAAAGTACAGGCTAGCTAAAAGAGCACGGACAGGTTTAGGTGCCAAAAACCAGTCCTGGGTGTGCCCAAGCCAGTTACAGTAAGAGAAGCAGTGTTCAGGAAGGAGAGCTAACTGTTTGTGTGCCAAAATCTGCACGGCAGGAGGGAGAGGAGGAATGTCTAGGGAGAATGCTGCAGAGACAGACCTAAAAAAGCATAATTATTTTAGTGATTTACGTAAGATTTGGTCTAAGAGTTTTTTCAGCTCAGCAAGAGATGAATAGACAAATAAACAAGAGCAGAGAAGGATCTGTAAACAGCCTCACCCCTCTCCAGACCCTCGGGGCTGCAGAACAGATGGACAAATCTCATTGCCGGGTGGCTCCATTAGGAATTTGTCGAGTTTGGAAAAGGTGAAAGCCTGTGTTTACGAAGTGTTGTTTCCTTTCCAAATACAGCATGAATCAGCTCTCATTTTAAAGCAGTTTTGACCCTTGTGATTGCAAAAAGATATTCCCCAGGTCCCTTGTGGTAGTAGGCATTTGAGCTGTATGTATAATAGTCATAAAGGTATGTCGGAGAAGTTGAAACCTTGGAGACCTTTCTAATGGTTAATATTCTTATTGACTTTTAGGCGGATTCAAGGCTCCATCAAGGATGAAAAGAAGAAGAAGTTTGTGACTGGTGAATGGTTTTCAGAAGTGAAGGCGAAACGATTTCAAGAAGACTTAGAGGGGTCAGATCTGCTTCGGGCATCAATTAGAAAGAAGAAGGGCAAACTGGAAAGTAAGTATGTTAGTGTGCACCTTAATAAAACGAACTGATGGACTGAAGAACAGTTGTTAGATATGCAGGCCTCCCTATACTGGGAGCTAGTTGGGGACCACCTGTGTGTTGCAATGAGAGGGTTCTCAGCTAAGCTTTCAGTACCAAAAAAAAGTCAACTGATTATTAAAATAGAAGTCCAAGGGAAAAATTGTAGTGCACTAGAGGTAAAGCCTGTATGCTAGCTACATGCAGTAGATATCATTCCCCAGCTCCATTTCTTTCTTCCAAGATGTGTGTTTGTAAGGGGTTGCTGGAATCATTTCATGTTGAAGCTGCCTGAGATCCTAGGGAAAGAGATGATGTGGGACCATTTCTAGCATCAAACTGATACATCCGGGTCAAAGACCCGTAATTCCTAGACTGCTCTGATAAAAGCAGGACAGCTGTCTGCTTTCACCGACCCTCTTTGAGGGCAGGATCCAGGACACAGGAGCCAGTGACAACTCTGCAAAGGCACAGCAGTGCCTCTCTCCAGCAGGAATTTGCCCCCTTTAAGGGGAACCTTGGTACAATGGGGCATGCCTGGCTTTTGTATAAGGAAGTAACTCCTAGGCACAAAAAGAACAAATCAGCTTTGATGGCTCAGGGCTGTGAAAAGAAGAAAGAAGCCCCATGTGAAATGAGCAGCACTGTGCTTTGAGCCCAAATGTAGCCAGTCTGGAGCTGGTGCTTTGTGCAAAACAGAACTGGGCGCAAATCACTTCGTGAACATGAAGGCAGGTCAGCTAACTCAGCAGCAGAATTTGGGGACTGTTTCCTAGTCTCACACAACCTCTTGTCCAAGAGACAAAGATTCAGTCTTTGTCAGGGTGGGTAATCACAGATACTCAGACATGCCTGGGAAGTTACTGACTGCTGCTGCTCTGGGCAAGTGTGGCTTTGATAGACAGCTCTAAGCAGTCTGCCATAGTCCTTAATGTTGTAACTGACCTCTGTTTTGTTGCAGTAAAGTCAGGGTTATCTTCCATCTGTTCAAAGCCCAAATGTCATCTCCATCCCGCTCACTCCAGCTCAGTTCCCTGAGTCCAGCTACATTTCCTGCTGTGGAGCTGCAGCAATAAAGATTGCTCCTTCATTTGCTCAGCTTCCTTGGCCAGTATCTCCCTATAATATTAGTTTCCTCCTTTCTCTAAAGCCACAATTTAGTTGACCCCTCTTAACTCCACATTACTCAAAACTAAATACTTACTAGAGTCTTCAACACCTAAGAAGTATTTTCTTCTCTTTTTGTTTATTCCTGACAGTTCATATGACTGCAGATAGATTCAGTGGAGTCTTAGGTGCAGAACCAACACATGATATTTCATACAAAGTTGCTTTTATCCTTATATCTTTATTTTAGGAATTTATTATATTATTAAATTTGCTATTTCATCATCCTTCCAGAAAGTGAAAACATGTAAAGCCTTTTCCAGTTTGACAGAGTAGACTGACCATTTCTGCAGGGATTGCCCTGCTCTTTGAGGATGTGCATTTATGCCGGCACCCTCTTTGCATGAAGAGACAGATTTATATTTGCATGAAGAGATAGCAGCCTCTTTGCCACTGAAAGGACACCAGGTCAGGTGAATGGCCTTACTTCTGCAACCCAGCTAATGAAGTCAGTGACAAAGTGGATTTGTTTTTGTGCCTTGCTTGCCAGTAACATCAACATCCTTTGCTTGCAGGCCATTTCAGTGGAATAAAATTTGAAGTTCTTTTGGTTCTAGATTTAACTTTTATTGCTGATGTTTGCATGGCATGAGGCCTCAGGTTATCTTTTAAAATAATGTCCTTAGTAATATTGCATTAATATACAAATTATGTCTTTGCTTGTATACTTTGGGTACTTGACTGTTTTAATAAGGATGAAGCAAATGTAACTAAATTACTATAGCCACTTAGTCCTCTTTCTTTTTTTTTTTTTTTCCTTCTGTTTTCCTTGGTTTATTTTCAGCCTTATTTTGTTAAATCACAGGCATAACTTCATCTTTTTTTTGCTTCCTCTTACAAACTGTTTTTCTTCTCTTGGAACAATTAGGTCCTGTCAGCTCTTCAAGGTAACAAAGGGGTGCACATTCATGCCTATTTTTGACAGTGCTAGGAAATGGGTGAATCAGCTGAAGTACTACAGCAGCTGTGGCTGTGCACACACATGCACGCACACACACACATGCATGTGTATATATAAATATACATGTGTGTATTTATATATATGTGCATATATACAAGTTGAACTGGTCAAACCACTACTAATTTCCAGTGGAATTTGCCTCTTATTCTGTCTCATCCTAAAGGCAGCAAGAGCATTTTACTTATCTTGATGGGTTACATATTACTAATAAGCCATTTGTTTGTGGGTAAGTCAGGCGTAGCTATGTTAGTGCTGAAGGAGTCTGGATGGGGGTGATTCAGAGGAGAGGAGCTGAGCACCTCCTGGTGCTTCTTGCTCAGTCCTGAAGTGGAAGCTCTGAGGGGGAGCTGTCAGGAGGAAGCAAATGCTGTGCAGTGCCTTTAGACATGGGAGAAGAGAGGAAGGTGTTCTTTAGTTGTCAAGCTCTTTTTAACCTTCCTGGGCAGAGCGAAAAGATGGGAGCCCTGTTTGGTTCTTGTAATTTCAGAGCAGTTGTCTGCTGGCATCTCATGCCTCAGGCGTGGGGCAGGTGAGGAGGACGTAGCTGGCTGTACCAGTGAACACCCCACAGCGTGTCTGCCCACGCCTGCGCCTCACGTGTCCTTCCCACACGTGCCGTCAGCTGCCACACGGCTTTTCTGTCCCCAAACAATGTCCTCTTGTGTTCTTTGCACAGCAGTGTTCATACGGACAGAGTGCAGCCCTTCTCCACATAAACATGCTGTGTGAAAAATGGCAGCCAGCTCTGAGCAAGGCCGGCCACGCGCCTCCTTGACCCACAGCAGGCCGGGCAAGGCCATGAGGTCCTGCACCTCCTTCACCTGCAGGCCGGGCAAGGCCATGGGGCGCTGCACGGAAAGCTCCCAGACAGGATGGGGCAGCTCTCGGGCTCGGCTGGTGCCGCCCGTCCTCCCGGGCAGCACTAGAAGGGCACTGATGTTGCAGCCTGGCTCTGGGATCAGTCTGCTCTAGGGTTTGGTGCACTTTGTTAAGCAGATAACAATGCTATATTATTTATTGTCATATATCGTTGTAAGCTTCTGATTCCATTGTATAATGAAATCTAGGCTAAAAAGATTTGGCAGATTTTGTAAGAGGTAAAATAGACATAGCTGCATGTGAACAAATATGTGCTAACCTTGTATATTTTGTTGACGAGACTACACTAAATTTTTCATCACTGTTTGAGGATTTAATCCCTCTATTTTTTATGGTAATAAGAAAGTGTATTTGCCAGCTAAATGCCTAATGCAACTTTTTACCCAGGCAGGTTATTCTAAAAGTTACCATCGTCTATTGTTTTTTCTTTAGGGCATGAGAGTGCTCAGGAGAAGTAGCTGAGCCCTGTGCCAGGAAAAATAGCAGGGATCTCCTCGTTTACTGTATTGGCCTCCTCCTTTGTTTGCCAAGATCGGATGACTTTGAGTCAAAACAGGAAATAGCTGAATTTAAATCCTGGAACGGATTAACTTTATTGACAGCCATGGCAGTGTCCTGCTAAGGTTTCTTAGCATGACAGCTCCTGTCATCAGTCTGGCACAAACCAGCTGTGCTCAGGCTCTTGGGCCCATTGGACCTGGAGGAACTTTTCCATGTGGGAATCGCAGGGACCCTTGCCCTGGTGCTCCCCTCCATGGGGACAGCAGGCAGACTCCCATCAGCTGCTCCACGTTGGTTCCCCTGGGCTCGTGGTGGGGGGAATCATTTGAGGAGCTCTCACTTTCACCGAGTAAGACGTTGTGGCTGTTGCAAGTTCACTTACGTGTCGTTTCTCAATTGTCCCTGCTGTGTAACAGATGAGCCTAACGAGCGTATTGGAAGCAGTCTGGATATCGGAGCAGTCACGAGTCCTCCCGTCCCGGAGCGCGCTGCCGGCGCAGGAGAGGAGAGGTAACCCCGGCCCCGGGACGCCCTGGCTGCTCCTCTTGCTTCTGAGGAAAAATGAATGCGACCCTGGTCTTAAATGACTTTCCAAGACCATATTAGTAATATGTGCTATAAGGTATTTTTTAAATCCTTTTTCCAGGAATTGTCAGAATACCAATCCTCCCCCAATAGCTAAGTGGTAATGTGCTTATCCCAGAAGGGTTTTTCCTGTGTGATTTGATAAGGGATTAGTAAAATGGAAGCTGTCACTAATGTCAGGATATTCTGGGTAGTTTTTCAAACTAATTATGATTTTTATGTGTTTATTTTTTGCCATGGGGCATTGCTAACAAAATGAACTGCTTTAGGAAACTGGTAATTTCCTGCCGGCACTGATCACTGTGTCCAACTTTCAGCACTCTGCTTGAAGGCTTGCTAGGATTTAAGTTGTGCTGACTATGCAGAAACACCCAGTAGAAGCACCTCAGCGAGCCCATCAGTAACCTCACTCAAACTTACGGGCTGTGGAGAAGCCATTAAAATATACACATTTACTTTTACTGTGGCTTCCATCTCATTTGCATTTTTTTGTGAGCAAAATGAGGAATTGTTCTTACCTGGAACAGCCGTTGCCTGTAAACTGTTAAATGGGGACCCTGACAGTGCTTCCAGACCTCATGCAGCTTGAGAGGGCTTGAGAGGATGAGAGGGGCTTCTATAACAGGAATGCAACCTCAGCTTGCCCAGGATGCTTCTGCTTTCCCAGCACAGCAATTTCCTTACCTTTTTGTTTCATTTAAGTTTTGATTATACTCTGAAAAGCTTACTTTATTTTCCTCAGTCAAGCTTAAACACAAAGCATTCCTATGTCAAATCCCACCAGTCAAAACGTGACTGCTTTTATCCCTCTGGAGAGCAGCCACCACTGGACTCTTCCCAAGAAGATAGAAGTAGTCAGATAAACTGCTTGTGATATTCGTTTCTTCTATTTGTTTACAATCAGGTAGTTTGCAATCAACCTGTACTCTAAGCATGAATATCTATGTCCCATGCTACAGTTTTGGGCTAACTGTTGTCATTGTAATTATTCCTGATGTTTATAAATTCTCAGTCAATGTGGCTGAGCCTTTGGCCTGCACGGAAAAGCATAGAACCACCACAAGCTGATCCTTCTTGGGTCAGAGTCTGAAAGGTGGCATCTCCCTTCTGTGTAGCTTTG
Organism: Rhynchotus rufescens; assembly: GCA_032273925.1. Classification (NCBI taxonomy): domain Eukaryota; kingdom Metazoa; phylum Chordata; class Aves; order Tinamiformes; family Tinamidae; genus Rhynchotus; species Rhynchotus rufescens. The sequence continues at coordinate 29,415 of JAVCKT010021081.1, forward strand.
GGCTCTTTGGGCCACATCCTACGTTTTCATGACAATTTTCTCACAAAAAGAGAAAGACCGAATAAGCCTAGAAGTTTGCATTAAGCAACTTCTTTATTGACTGCAGTGGGAGACTAGTCATTAGTCTAAGTTCAGGACATTTAACATGTTCTCAGGTCATTCCAAAAAGATATGGAAAAAAAAAAAAAATGAAGGCACCAGCTCTGGCCAGCCAGAGCTGACCCCTCATTGGACACTGCCAGTTCACCCGTTCAAGCGATGTCCTCCAAGCATGTCCTGCACTCATCTCTTTACTGAAGTGTTTCTTATCTTCCAC
>JAVCKT010021081.1:31635-50136 GCA_032273925.1 Rhynchotus rufescens
CAAAGTTAGTCTGTGTTTCTTATCTTCCACAGATCCAATGAGTTTACATTTGATACTGCAGAGGGACCTAAAATTTTGCCAAAACCAAAGCCAAGACGTCCTGTCCTGCTGTATGCATCACACAAGGTAGTATAGCCATGGCTGCTGCATTTTGTTTTGTTAATCCTTGGAACTTCACTCAACCTATGTCTGTTGGCAGGGGCTTCAGAGACTGTGTGCCTTGGTGTCTGTGCTCAAGTAAAAGATATTTTTCCCATCTTGCCAGTTTATACACATTGATGGGATTTATTTTCCATTCAGAGATCCAGTATAGCTGATGTCTCTTCCTCAGAGGGTGACACTGGAGGAAATCCATTTGTGGCTGCAACAGAAAGCTTACATTTGTCTTGGAAAGGTAAGATTTTTGTTCAGTGAGCCATATGAGTTTTTATTATTCAGCATCAGACACCGAGAGACAAGGTGCTTTTTGTGTGCACAGTGAAGAAAGAACATTTCTTCTCTTTGCATATAAGAAAGAGTTGAGTTTCACTGGGATTTTTTTCAGATGAAAGGGGACTTGGAGGAAGGACTGGGAACATACTGGTAGTTTCCAGAAACTGCTTCCCTTTGAGAAGATGTAGCATAATCCTTCTGGGAAGAAATACTGTATGATGCTATGGGATGGGTTGTGAACATCTGTTGTTGTAGGTTATGAAGTATCTCCGTTGCCTGCCAACCGTTCAGAGGATGCTGTGCCTGAGCCCAGCAGTTCATCTGGAGGAGATGCAGTTAATGGAGCCATTGGCACCACAGCAGTGGCAAAAACACCACCTGAAGAAATGTATGGTCCCAGCAGGATACCGGTTAAGAAGAAACCAAGCAGAACTTTCCCCAGATCAGAGCAGTTCATGAATCATGTGGGCCCAGCTGAGGGCAGCCCCACAAAGAAGGAGCTGCCGGTAAGCCCAAAACCACTCAGTGCAGAGGGGGAAAGCAACCGGACTGTGAAGCAAGGCACCAACTATACAATCTCTTCCATGAGTAATAGAGAGGAAGATATTGGCTTAGATCGTGAACACTTCAAGAACTTGAAGAACTTTTGGGAGAAGGCAGCAGACTCCATGACAGGGGGAAATCTTTCTGAGGACTCGGGGGACGCAAGCAGCAGGCAGGTCAGGCTGAATCGCTCACTCTCCGTCCAGTCCAGCCAAAGCCAAGACAGTGAAGAAAAATCTGTCATCTCTACCAGAACAAGAACCCCTTATAAAAGGACAATAACTTTGTCTTCTAGTGAGGAAGAACCAAGCTGCGTAGCCCCTGCAAGGAAGAGCTCCATTTCCTTTGGTCCTAAATCCACATATGCCAAGAGCAAAGGCGTGCTGGTTACAAGAAATAACTCGCTGAGTGAAAGCAATGGGAAGCTGCCTGTGCCAGAAGAAGAGAAGGCAGCACAGCACTGCTCAAAGAAATCCAGACTGCCTGTGCGAGTGCCTTCCATCAAAATAGAGTCGCCTACCAAGGAAGTGCCTGGCAGCACGTTTGCGCCGGAGACGCCCACGGATGAGTTTATCATGGCAGAAGAGCACAAGCATCAAGTGGATTCGCTGGGGAACAGGGTGCAGATACTGATCGAGCCCACGCTTGCAGATGATGAGAACGATGATCAGAAGGAGCGAAGGTCTGATTTGGATACTCAAAACATCATGGAAATAAATGGAGAGATACCTGAGGAAAAAATGTGCGAATCTGCAGACAACCCAACACCTAGTGAACCAGCTGGAAAGAGAGGAGTCGTGCAGGGAATGGACTCAACTGTTTACTCAGGTACCAAGGGCTGTAACTATACCCTGTGAAATCCCAATGAATGTCTTCCCTAAGTCTTTTTTCCTCCCTCTCCCTTCTGCATTTTGCACATTTTCTGCATTTTCTGTGTTTTTTTGAGCAAAGTTAGTATGTGTGGAATGTGTTTAGCAAACGGTTCTGGAAATAAAGCCTTCTGCTTAGCTCAGAGCAAGTGTCGATGAGCACGGTGCTATCCAGTTCCTTTACCTTCCTCTCTGTTTCCTGGTGGCCCTGGTCCCTTACCTGGCAGCTCCTCAGCTTGGGACGCTCTCTCTTTCCTTAGCCTTACTTGCAGTAGCCCATTTGAACTCGTATTACTTCACTAACAGGGAAGTCTGTACTTTCTTCAAATATAGGGCCCAATATAGGGCTAGAGGAATTCTTCATGGTGGTAAGAAATGAGTTATTTGCATGGCTTATAGGCACAAATAACAGAATATTTTTAAACAAATAAGCTGACCATTAAACTACTTTGATAAACTGCCTGCATATTCTAAAATGAGAAGAGCTTGACTGAAAACCTGGACCTTTGGGTGCTCCACAAGTGAATTTGGCCCCAAATGGACTGAACCAACCATCCAATCTTCCTGAGCTCCGACACCATGTTCTCAGCCCTGATGCGATCAATGGTGTCATGACTTTATTAGCCTCTTTCTTTGCATTTGACAAACTCTTGTGGTGATTGTTAATATGAAAATTAGTCTTGTTAATTGTTAGCTGTGGTTTGTTTTAAATGTGGCCTCTATTTGCCCAGTCCTGTTCAGTACCAAGCAAATAGCTGGGGGGGGAAGAGCTTCCTATCTCCATTTTCAAAATTTCATGTCCTCAAAGAAGAGGATAAGATGCATTTGAGGGGATTTTCCATAGACACTTCTGATTTTCATTTTTAATAGTGCCATTTCCTGGCTTATTTGCTTCTCCACATCTCCATGAAAATCCTGAGTTGCACTCTAGACAAACACAAGCATTTCCTTTAGAAACTAGATCATTGTTATGTTTCTTCATTTTCTTGCATTATTTCTACATTCATTTCACGATAATATTAACAAATGGCTGTGTTGTATTGGAAAATCAGTGCAGGTGCTGGTCTGTTTTGGAGGCTGGGTTAATTTACTGATTGCGTTTTCCATCACAGAATGAAGAGCTTTTTGTGAGGAGAGACATGAAAGAGAGACGATTTGAAAGCAGCCCTGTGTAATGTAACTGTGATGTTTTGCAAGCAGAGCACAGCACACACACACACAAATACAGAAAACCACACACTTGTCGACGCACTGCCTGTTTGTGCTTATTTACCGTGTTGATTTGGATTTTCCTATATTGCAGAGGAAGTTGGAGATCGTTCTCCCGCTGCTCAGGCATTGGCCCGAGCAAACAACATTAGTCTTGCGAAGAGCATGGTGAACATTTACACAACCACAGAGAGTGAGTAACATCTTTCTTTCTGCTTTTTGGTTTATATTCCTTGGAGGTAATATATTATGTCCGAGTTCTGTATCCCGGGTGCACCTGTGCTTGCACCAGGCAAGGGAGATGGCATATTGTTTCATCGTCAAATTAGAGAGCTTATCGTGCCTGAAATTAAATTCAGAGCCAGGAAATTGCAGCTAGATACATGGTATGTTACACAGTGTGTGCCGGAGCAAGCAGGAGGGCTTCAAACACTGTGCAAAAAGCTTGTCCTGTCTCTCCTCTTCCCTGCTGGTGCACTTGGACCAGGCCGTGTGGCAGCCTGCTCAGCAGGTCCACCACGCATGCCAGAAACCAGGAGAGGTTAAGCAGAAGGCAAACAAGAAAGCAGCAGCAAATCTCAAGAAACTGGTGGCCAGGAAACCTGTTAGTTAGCCACTTAAGCACTCCAGTAGCCCTATTTCTAATCTGACACATTCCTGAATCTTTCAGACTTTATTTTCTCTTCAGCATTCTCTTGCCCAGCTCTTCTGGCAAAAGAAGATATTCTGCCTGGCAAAATATCTGGGATGTATTTGCAATGCTGACATTGTAGATAAAAGTATTTCATAGCTCTTTTGTATGGATAATATTATAAAGAAGTGATGAAATGAAAATGTCAACACGTTTGGTTTCTTTGACAGGGAGGCAGATCTGTATGTTTTCATTCTGAATTAAATCTACATAGATGAAAGGGTTCAAACAAATTCCATCTCTATAATCTAATAGGCATATTAAATTAGCCACTAGAGGGAGAATGTACATTCCCACACACTGCACGGAAACATTTTGAAAATAGCTTTAACATTTTTGCTAGCAATTCTTCTCTTGGGGAAGGTTGAACTTCAGAGGCCAATGAGGCAAATGCTCTGTACTCTGGTGCCTTCAACAAGCCCTTTTTCCTTCTTTTGCTCCTGTTTTTCCTTCTTTGTGCTCTTAAGCAAGAATGAGATTTGCTTATATCTTATCCTTTCTGACAAAATATCTTGTTGCCTTTTTTTTTGTTTGTTTGTGCCTACAGCATACAATAAACCTCATTTGATACCCCATCAGTTTCTTGAACCTGAAAGAGTGAAAGAGCTGAGCAGATCCTCTCCTCTCCTGCTGTCTGAGGTAGGATTGAGATCATAATTTGCTGAAATAATAATCACAGCATCCCCTGAATGCTAGTCAGCTACAAGAAAATATTCCCTGTAGGCACCAACGGCGCTTGCTCCAGAGTGTGCCTTTTTTATGTAATAACTGAGGAAGGAAAAAAAAAAAAAAAAAAAGAAAAACAGCTCAATAATCCAGGCCAACATTTCCATCCTGTAACAGTTTTAGTGTTTCCCTCTGCCTCAAGCCACACCATTACATGCCCTTCACAAGACCCTGGGAGGCTGCATTCAGCTCTGCTTGGAGTCAGTTAATGGTGACGTTTGCTCTGCCGGTCAGAGGGACTGTCTCAAGGGAGGCTCCCTGCACTCTCCTCTGCTCTCCTAACCCGCTTGCTGTTTAATGGGGCTCTGCTGAGCTGTTGTTTTCACTCTGCAGTGCTTCAAAGTGCTCATACTGCAGAGCTTTGAAGGTGCTTGTTGTTTTCTGAGCAGACTGAATCAGACACGGCTTCAGAAATCAGCTTCCAGTTTAACAAGCACAAAAAGACGCCAAGCATTGGCAGCCACTCCTCCGACATGGCATCTGTCTCCTCGGTAGGTACCTAATGTGTACATCTCACTGGAAAGGGTTTCTTTCGCTCTTGGATGTAGTGATGCTGCATTGAAGTTGATACAGATGATTTAACCTCCAAAGTATCCTGTTGATTTCTGCAGGGTACATTATTAAAAGAATGATGGTGATTAATTACTGCTTTGTGTTGAAGTAGTGTCTCAGGGTGCCATCCCAAATCAGAGCCCCACTGGGGCCAGTGCTAGACAAAGTGAGGGTGAGCAATAGCCTCTGCTGCAGACTGTGGCAAATCTGAGGTTGGCAGTATACAGGAGTCCCATTTTCTAGGTGAGGAAATGACACATGGCTATAAAGTGATTTGTTTGTGCTCCAGCTCCAACAGAGCTAGGACTGCAGACTGGTGCCCTCTGTTAGAAGGAATTCGATGCAAAAGCTTAGACGAACAGCAAACCTGTGATTTGGAACACAGGTTCCAAACACAAGTGATTTGTGATCTGAGGCAAAGTTAAAAGAACTGAGTATGTTTAGTTAGGCATTTTGAAAGGGTTGCTAAGAGTAGTGTTTTGCAGGGGACTGCTTAAACAGCGTGTTTTTCTTGAAGATGTATAAAGACCAACCAATCAACAAACAATACCTCCTCTCGAAAAAAAATCAGATGAACTTTCGGGCGTATGATTCCTTCTGTTATGTCTAGAGAGTCTGGGAGCATTAAATAAGCCTTTTGTGTCCATAGTCACATGTTGCTGAATATCTCATACAAGATTCTCTGTTGGGGTGAATATCTTAAGGGGATGGCAAATGTAAGTCCAAGGACTGAGAGGAGATATTTAGTAGGTTCTTGTAGGTTAAAATAGAAAAAAATTAAGAACTAAAGGAAGTAGGGAAGACAGAGAAGAATTAGGTTAATTACCAGAGAAGTTTTCTGATAGAATGAGCCTGACTGTATCATGGAAATATGCCAAGAGGGTTAATTATTTGCTTTGCAAAAGGTAAACCTTTTATGTTGGCCCATCAGGAATGATGAATGATTGGTGCAATGGAAAATTTTCTTGTCGTTCTGAACCTGTATATTTTTTCTGCTTCATCACTTTCTACCAGTGAAGGACTTAATACTTTAAAGAGAAACCCAGTGCCTATGGGCAAATATTGTTCAGGGAAAGCAGTGACTCTTGGGTGCTTAATTCATGTTTACTACCTGCAGAAACCTCATTTTTACCTACATCTGTGGTTAGCAGGCACCCAGAGGCAATTGTATCTGGTGGCAGACTGGCTCTCTGTTTAGAACAGGGACTGTATTTAATTCTGCTTTGTACAGCTTTGTGCGCATTGTGAGCAAGCAACAGGATAGTTAGAGTTAGATTTTCATGTATTTCTAATGTTTTTATTAGCCTAATTTAAAAACTGAATGTCAATTAGGAAACTGTATCTACCAGAATTAAGTAGTTTTTGTAAAGATAGTTCAAGTTCTCTCAATGAAATGACTTGTGTGGTCCCACCCATTTTATTTGACTCGGTTGTCTGATACTTTGGGTTATTTGGGTGCAAATCTTATGTGTTGGTCAAGCATTCAGGAGAACAGACACTGCTTCTTAAACCTGGTTTAGGATAGCACATCCCTGTGCAACCCTTCGGCATATCTTGTTCTCATTCTCGTAAATCCTGGTCCCCCAACCCTTGCTCACATGAGTGCAGCTGCAGCTGCTGACCATTACTGTGCCAAGAGCACAATGCTACTAAAGAACAGAGTTTGCAGGCTTTTTTTTTATGGGAATGTACTCTTCAGACCAACGTCTTGGTCCAGAAACTAAGGCAGGAGGCTGCCTGTTCCAGTAGCGCTAAGCTTGCCTTTCCCCACGGCAGGTGAGTGGCAGCGTGCTCAGCGTGTACAGCGGCGATTTTGGGAGTGTGGATGCCCAGGGTACCGTTGAGTTTGCTCTAGACTACGATGAGAAGAACCGGGAGTTCCAGATTCATGTCTCCCAGTGCAAGGACCTAGCTGTTGTGGATGAGAAGAAAGGCAGATCTGATCCGTGAGTGACACCTCCCTTGGATGCCTTGTGGCTTTTAAACCACAGAATTTTATGTTCTTGGAGTATTTTTTTTTGTCTTGTATTTTGGCATTCACAGTTTCCACCCTGCCTCAGATTGCTGCTGTTTCCTCCAGCTTGCTGGTGGAACTTTTACATCTGATGCCATTGCCATCAGTAAAAATGTTGCTGCAGATTAAAATCTAAATACAACTGAGAAAGCTTTGATCACTACAAGATTGTTTTTTCTTCATTCATGTGAACCTTGGTCTTCCTGTGGCAAAAGCACTTCAGTAACGCCTCTGGAGATGCACACACATGTCCATGCAGAAGGAAAGCCTTGGAAGTGCCACTAGGTGACACATTGGCAGTTATACAGAGGTTGGCAATCTCCACTTTGGAGATCAAGAGTAGCTCAAATTTGAATCTTGAAGAAAGGAGACTTATTATAAGATTCCTTGAAATGTTTCTCTGCCTTCTTCTCCTCTTACTTCACCCTGATTTTGAAGACAGAGAGATGCTGTATTATGAACAATTCAGATAACAGATATATGACCATATTTAAATCCTTGCATATTTAAAGCCTAGCTGCTTTGCAGATTAGCTGGAGAGCTGCCTTTTCTGAATATTGGTGAAATCTATGCATCTCCAGTGAGATTTACATGTTCACATGCACGCCAGTTTAACAGCCTTAGTCAGTTTTGACTCTGGAGAGTCAACTCTAGGTCCCCATAAATTCCATGTCACCATTCCAGCTGTCACCATTCCAAAATCTCCCTTGCTTATTAGGGCATGGTGATACTGAAGAGTACCCAGATGGAGTTTGTGTTCTTTTACAGGTATGTCAAAACTTATCTGCTCCCAGACAAAGCTAGAATGGGTAAGAGGAAAACCTCCGTGAAGAAGAGAACAGTGAATCCAATTTACAATGAGGTGTTAAGGGTAAGTACAAATACATGCCAGAAAAAAACCTGTGTGGCAGGAGGCACCAGACCAGTTTGGGCAAGGGCCTATCTTTTTGGCAGGGTTCCTTCACTTGCCTCCTGCTAACGCTGCAGTACAGCTTCAGGGTTGTGATGCTGCTGGTAGGGGAAAGAGTGACGTTTTCGAGACAGCAAGGAAGAGCTGGGCCTGTGCAGCTCCCGTGCCACCCGCTTGCTATGCATCTGATCAGTGGCCACAGCTAAATCTCACTCTCCATCGGAGGAAAATAGGCCCATTGCTTACTGTTGAACACGTTCATCAGTGTGGGGAGAACTGGAAATAAGTTAAGGGAGAGCAGAGATGGTGCGTTTGGCTGTGTGGAAGGTGGATTTGAGTCTGTGCTGTTGTACTGACTTGTCCACTACACTGTGGTCAGGGTGGTGTGTGACCAGGGACTCCTCTCTGGAAGAAGCTTGAAGCACCAATGGAAGAGAATGGTCAAAAAATAGATTTGGGCTGTCTTTGGCTGTCTGTCACAAACCAGAGATTGTGGCAGACTGCAGAATCCTAAGAAGAAAAGAGCCAGAGAGAAATATGACTTCTTAACAGCTTCTGAACTACTGGAAAATCAGTATTCCATACTTGCTAGCTTGACTGATATTTTCAATCTTTTTGTAAGAACTGGAGTTTGAAAGCAAGCAAAGCAAAACAGGCAGGAGTTACCTTGCTGTGTATTAAAAAAAGGAGACTGATTTTTGGCAGTGCTTCTAACAACTAGACTTTCCATAAGCTCCTGTGATAGTCCTCTGATCTCACAGCTCTAAGTGTGAGTATATAGGTGCTAAAGGCTCAGAAGCAGAAGGCAAATAAAAGAAAATCCCTAAATATATTACTTAAAGTCCAACATTATGAGTCAGGCTGAGAACTTTTGATACCTGGGCTTCAGGGTTTGTTTGTGGTTTTTGAATTCTGCAAGAATTTGAATTCGTGCAAGAATTGCATGGAAGTGAAGGAACTTCTGAATGCTCGTGCAATATTTTCTGCCATTTACTTCTTCTACCTTCCTTGGCTTGTGGTCATAAAGGAGGAGACTATTAAGACAGATATCCAGACCTATATTAATAATTCTTAGAAGATTAATGGCTTTCATCTTAAGAAGAAAAGAGCACTAGATTTCCCTGTGCTCAGCAGAAGAGCTTTATTGGGGGTGGGAGGGTGGGGGGAGTGCGAGTGCAGGTCAGTGCCAGCACTTAAGAGATGTTCAGAGTAGGGCCAGTCCCTAAGAGCACTAGAAGGAGCTTGTGACTCTGTCAGTCACAGCTAACTCAAGCTTTTGATAGTTTATTTCCAATTCTGGAGGCAATTATTGAAAATTTGAATTCTGAACCTAAAAATATACATGTTTGAACAACCTGGCTTCTCTTTCTTGCTCTAGTATAAAATAGAGAAAATGGTATTGCTGATCCAAAAGTTAAATCTCTCTGTTTGGCACAATGACCCTCTGGGACGTAACAGTTTCTTGGGAGAGATCGAAGTAGACTTGGCCAGCTGGGATTGGAGCAACAGGAAACTCAACTGGTACATGCTGAAGCCTCGGGTAAGTGCAACTGCTGCAGTCCTGCTTCCTAGCCCAACCACAAAGCCCTGGCTTCTTGGACAGCGCCGTGTTAGCTCAGGGCTTGTCCTGCTGAGCCCCAACTGTCCCTAGGAGAAAGCCCTGTAGACAGCTGCTTTGCAGTGCACCATGGCAGTGAATTCCCTGCATGAAGGGAAGACTCCTCTGAGATCCTTGAGGTGGGCCAAAACAGTCTGAATTACACGCAGGGGAGTAAAACACCCCTCAAGCCCTCGTCATGCTAGTGCAATATTTGCAGTGCTCTGAACACAGACCTTGGGTCTCATTTTGTGACTGCTGTCTGGGGATAATCAGAATCATAAATGTGATCTGACACTAATCAACAGAAACACTGACATGACTCTGCCTCTCTCTAGTCACTCAAAGAATATTCCTTAAAAAACAGACAGTAGAGTACTAGGTGATGCAATTGGACATGACTTGAGAGGTAAATATTCAGGTGCCAGGTTTCATAAAGCTTTTACAGCATCTTGCGTGCTTCTGGGTTCTGAGGTCTGATCTGAGATACCTTTTCAGAAAATGAAGGACATTTGGCTTTTAGCTGGACCTGTCTGGAAGGGCAGTCTTGCTCTGAATCCTCAGGCTTTTGGTTCTGAGGGACTGAGGTTGAAAACAAAACCACAAAGTAAGGTGCCCTGAGAATGGGCTGTCTGAGCCATGCAAGATCTGAGCTTATCTGCTTGTGCCCCTAAATACTCAAAAACTACTTGCCCTATGATGTTGACACAAGCTCTTGTTTAGTCATTCATAACTGTTTCTGTTTCAGAGTCTTTCTGCCATTAATGGTGCGGATCATCGAGGAGTGATGAATTTGTCTATTAAGTATGTCCCACCAGGAAGTCTAGGTAAAATATATTTTGTACATGAAGAAGAAGTATAACCTGTTCATAGGCATGCAACTTGCAATGCCCCTTCTCTCTAACAGCTGGCTAAAGACTAATCTAAGAGCAAGAGCTTTGAGAGCTTTGAGAAGTGGCACAGCCACTGGTGTTCCATAGCACCATCTGCACACTGTATATGATTTGCAAATCTGGATTTTTGGGGAGACACAGGGAAAAGAGGAAGGGTTCAACAACTTGAACCTCAGCAGCTATTATGATCACCATAGGCATTGCTGTGATGTGAGGGCAGCAACATGCAGCCCCTCTTATCATGGGGCAGGCCTGAACTTGAGTTTGCTCAGCAGTTCTTCTCCTTTGCTGCTTCAGAGCAGCACTGACTTCTGCAGCTGCAAGAGTGGAGGGCAGTAACGATATGGCAGCCAGGGAAAGGAGTGCAAAGCTCCCAAGGAAGTGAATACACAAAGAGGTCACGTTTCTGTCCCCTCAGAGCTCTGGGGAGGAAGCCTGTCTTCTTGCTAGCAACTTTAAGCCCTGTCATTAGAGTTTGTCTCTTCTAAATGGCAGGTCCCAAGAATCCCCCCTCTGGCGAAGTTCACATTTGGGTCAAAGATGTCAAGGACCTGCTGCAGTTGCGTCCTTCTGGAGTTGATGCCTTTGTGAAATGGTAAGTGCATGAGCATGGGCTGGGCTTGATGTTGGGTCTGCGTCTCCAGGGAGAGGTTGGATGTAAAAAGCAGTGATTTTTTTTTTCTTTTCTCGGACTCACTTAGCAGTACTTCCATAGTGTGAAGCCTACATGTTGCCTTGTGTTCTGTAGGGATGGAGAATTGCACTTACTATTCACTTGGGCCTGAGGTAGGAAAATAGTTGCTGTGATAAAGCTCTTGATCCACTGATGTCTATTCCTCACTAAGTGATTTTGCCTCAATAATCTCTTACTGGAAGAAATGTGGAGACACTGTGCCTCAGCCCGGTGTGCTCATGTGAAATTGGGCATGTTACTGTGATACAGACTTGTGTGCAAAGTTTGGGAGTATGTTAGGGATTCACTAGGATGGATATATAGGCAGTTAGAGCCAGCTTTGGTCTTTTCCAGCATTCAGTGTGTAGATGCTCTCTGCAGCCCAAGAGAGAAGTTTTGCCTGGGTGAATATGCTGCAAATATTCCAGAAAATTCAAGAGCTTGTACCTTTTTTTTTTTTTTTCCTGAAAAAATTTTCTTAAAAAATTGATTATCCTTGCAAAAAAAAAAAAAAAAAAAAAATATGGTCAAGGATTTTGAACATTTCCTATTAAATCTGCAGACTTACTGTATTTTGAGACCTACTTCCTTATTTTCCAACTGAAACAGGTTTAGACCCATCTTTAGAATTTTGTAGGAACAATTCAAACAGTGATATTTTGTACTACATGCTCTGCTATTTTCTCTTCTTAAAGCTACGTGCTTCCAGACACCAGTAAGAAGAGTTACCAGAAGACCCGAGTTATAAAAAGAGACACAAACCCTGTTTTCAATCACACTATTGTGTATGATGGATTTCACACAGAGGATCTGAAGGATGCTTGTGTTGAACTGACTGTGTGGGATCATGAAAAACTAACCAACCATTTCCTTGGAGGAATCAGGCTAGGCCTTGGGACAGGTAAACAATTTTCTTTATATTTTAAATGAATGCTGGTACCATATTGATGAGCCACATGATATAATGATAAGTTACAGAGCATCTGCAGTGCATGGAAAGTCTCAATACTTTTTGTTGGTCTTGCTACTTCCACCATGCATGTTGGTCTGGGATGAAGCAGACCCAGTACTGTGGTGGCAACACCCCGTTCCAGCAATTTCAGCCAGTATCAACTCCCAGATCTGGCAAAACTCAAGAATTTTAGCCTTGGGTCCAGAAGATGAAGGCAGAGTGCTTTATGGCTGTTACCCTTCCCAAAGAGGCCGTCTTACTCATTATTGTATTGCTACTGCTATGAGTGAAGAGTGTTCACAGAGGAAAATGAACAGCACCACCTGGTGACTCCGTTCATGTCACCTCCTCCCTTAAAAGGCTTCAATGGGGCTAACTACTATGTGGAAAACAGGGCTGGATAAATATCTGATCTGGTAGAGGCACAACACTGAGGCTACAGAAAATGGAAGTAAAGCACAAGTTGAAAAAAGGATTTTTTTTTTTTTTTGGTGTTGAAAGACCTTGGCTGAGGTGCCCTTTGCTTCACTGGGAGACTGTCTCCTGGAGTTTATAGCATGAGATTCCAGTTCAGAGGAGGACTTAGACCTGTGCTTAGCTTGAAGAGTTTGGTGAGATACAGGATAACTGTCCCTTGAGGGTATGTGGGAAAGGCCTGTAGTAGCTGGAAGGTCTCCCTTGCAGGTGCACTGAAGTTTATTGGCTTTGCTTTTATGTTTTCTGTTTTCAGTCTCTAGCTGTCACCAGGAGTGTTGTGAACTATCCAATGTGAAGTGGCAACAGGAATAAGCTTATGAGGCAGATATAAAAATACCAACCCCAAGATAGCTATGAATCAAATTTAGACATTTATGTAGTTGACAAGTAGTAGGCCCAAAGAAAAGAAGTGGTTGAATAATCAAATTGGAATTAAATGTGAACACTTTTACAATATCAGGTGTTTTATTCCTAAATAAATGAAATGTAGAACAAGATCATTTTGACAGAACTCCTTCTCTGTCCACAACAAAATCTCTTAAGGGGAAAGGCAAGCTTTATAGCACTCTGAAAGAAGCAAGGCAGAGCTTGAGCCCAATGTTACTTCTCCTGGCAGACTACATTTAAAATTCTAGTGATTTGGGACTTTTCCATTGACTTCATTCTGAACTCTCGTATGTAGTGCAGGTCCTTAGCAGAAGAACACAGGAGCAGAAAGGTACACCTTGCTGAGCAGCACTCAGCACCTTTTGGGCCATGCCCTACCTGCAGCAGTCACATCCCTTTGAGTATGTTTGTATAAAAAGTACAAGCTGCATGTGCTGCTCCCAACACTACTGTCTCCTTATTCTTCCTAAGGTCTGAGCTACGGTATCTCTGTGGACTGGATGGACTCCACGCAAGAGGAGGTGGCCTTTTGGCAGGAGATGATGTCAGCTGCCAATGAGTGGATTGATGGATTGCTGCCACTGCGCTCGTTGGCAGGGAGGAAAAAGCTGAAATAACCCCCATCTGTGCTCCGGAAAGGCTGGACGTGTTGGTTAGAATTAACTGTTTGCACAGAGGTGATGGAGACTGTCTGTGAGCCAGACAAGTGTCAGGTTAATTAGGCAACTGATGGACAGCCCTTTGGACCTGTTAAGTAATGATTTGCCAACAGAGGACCTCTTGATACTAGACTGACACTATGCTTGATTTTGATCAAGAAGGAACTTTGTTTGCCTTTTTGTTTTATCCTTTATAATCAGTATCTTTGAATTCCATTAAGCTCTGGGAATGCAGGCAGGGAAGAGCAGGTATAGATATTTTTATTTTTTTACTGTTTCATGTGCCATTTTTTTTTTCCTGTGCAGAGATGTAGTTGTACTAAAGCTGCAGCATGGTATTATTCATACTTCCCTGCGAGTGGTACAGTTTGTACTTGATGTAGGATTGCTCCAAGTCACCAGTCAGCACCGTCTGAGAATGGAAGCTTTCCATTTGTCACTGGTGATAATGCATCTGTAATGTGAGGAAAATTGAGATCCAAGGTGAATCTAAAGAAAGAAAAGACTATTTGAAGCAGAAAATGAAACAATCTGAGGAGGATAACAATGAGAAATTCAATGTATTAATTCCTTTCTGCTCTTCTATAAAAGAGGGAAGTTGTGATCCTTTAGCTAGTGGGATTTTGCAGCTAAGGGCTGTTTTCCTAGCTTTCCCACAGTGTTCCTTGGTAACCTCAGGCAAGTTCCTCAATTAAAGGACAGTTTCAGTGCAATATAAACTAACACACTTGCCCAAATATAAAGTATGGTTACATTACTGATGTGCCAAACAGCACCTCTGAAATGCCTTGTGTGCAAAACATTTCACTATGAAAAAAAATGATGTAGGAAACAGTCTCATGTTAGCCTGGCACAGTGGATCAGGAAGGGAAGGTCTCAGCTACGCGAGAACCCAGGAGATCATGGCAGAGGTTGCAGGGAGTGAATCATGCAAAGTGGAGCTGACAGAGCTACAAGGACTGGGCTTCTCCTGTCCCTCACGGATCTCTGGTCTTCTCTTCACTCCGTGCTGGTCAGTTGGAATTATCTTTTTTGGCAGTAGCTTGCAAGAATTTTGCCTCTGACACGTTATTAGTGACAGAGTTGCACTATGAAATGTAGCTCTGTAATTTCTTCTTTAAATGTACATATTGTGATTAAATAGAATGTTTTCCCTTAGTCATTCGCCTGTCTTCTTAAACCTATCTTTAGCTTGTTCTGAGTAACAAAAAAGCAAGCAAGAGAGGAGTTAGATGTTGTCATGTCAAAATGATGTTTTTTTCTCAAGGGTATGTGAAATATTGTGGAGAAATGTTTTCTGTAGCTATTTAGCTTAGATTTTGGTTCTGTGAATATTTTGATATTCTTCTTTAATGTATTGATTTTATTTTTTAACCAAAATGCAGCGTAAATCTCCATCTTAGCAAAGATGGTTGTAAAACAAATGAATGAAAACGTGTGATAAACGTAACAAGACTTTTTTTTTTGAACGAAGAAGTTTGGAAGATAATTGACAGCTTTTGTAGGGGGGGAATAAAGAAAGAAGATATTTTTGTGATGGGAAAAAAAAAAGATTATTCTTGAATATGTACCCGTTCTAGTACTACAAGCACCTGGAGAACTGTCTGTGGAACACCAGAGTTAAATAATGACTAACCTATTACAAGACATATATAGCTTGTCAGCCCAAAGATGCTTTGTATTGGCTCCAGTCTGGGATGTTTTAGTCACCAAGGTTTGGTCATTTATTACCCCTGTGTTAGTGTTTCAGAAAACTAACCTCTTCTTTAGTTAGAGGTGCAAATAAAGGGAGGGAAAGGGTGCCAGCAGGCCAGTTTCTTCCTTGAGTATTTAGTTGTGTGGATTTGGCCTGAGGCTTTGTGAACAGGGTATTCTTGCATTCAGATTCTGTTGAGGATTTTGGTTAATCTTTCAGCGGCTTGTTTACTTAAATTAAACCCTGATTAACTTAAGAAGCTTTCTCTGGCATTTAATAGTTTATCGGAGTAAAAGATTACACTGCCAAACCACAGTCACATTTGTAACAGAGTTGTATTTGAGGTGATAAAACTTGAGATGTCATATGTGTGACTTAATATGTAAAAGCACTTTATATAAAAAAAAAAAGGCACTTTATTGTCAATGCCATGAGGCGAGCTGGAGGAGCTCATGGATATTGGGTGCCCGGCATGAGCCTGGCACAAGCAGGGAAGCCCGTGGGAGCTGCGTGTGGCCCTGATGCCAGCGGCAGCTCCCCGGGCAGAGATCCGATCCCTGCCAGCACCAGCGCAGCCCTGGGGCCAATGTGGGTGCTTATAGTATGTGGTGTATGTGCATTCCGAATTGCTCATACTGCAACTGTCTGAAGCCATCAAAAATAGTTTAGATGTGTGACCAAAGAAAGGATTGCTGACCCTTGTGCAACAGCCAGTGGATGTCTTAGAGGCAACAGGAAAAGAAGTGGCTGAATTAATTATCCATTACTAAATATTTGCTCAGCTCTACCCTTCAGCAACACTGAAAGTGAAAAAAAATTAAGTACTGTAGAGATTCAGGGAGAAAAGTACTAGAACTGCTAGCTAAATAAATCCATGTATTATCACAGTTTAATGAAATAAAATTGCTGTATTTTTGCAGGCTTGCTAAATTAACTGGAACAAATGTATCGAATAAACCATGATATGAATAAAACTGAATAAACAAACACACTTTGGTTCCTGATAACTAAGAGTGTGTGTATTCAGCCTTTAGTTGGTTGGTTTTATTTGGCTCTTTTGTACTTCAGCATCGTTCATTGCCTAATACCTTTTTTTCTCAATGTGCTGCTTTGCGTCCCGCAGGTGCGCTAGTGTCCTGCTGGCCCCGGAGCAGGGGCTGTGCAGCTCGCTGCGGCGCTCGCCGGAGCGCAGGATGCTGGGGAGCTCGCGCTGAAGCTGCTGCCAGGTGGGTACCACCAGCTGGCGGGAAAGTGCCTGCAGCAGGAGCCCCTTCCCGGCGAGCTGCGCCAGGAATAGGTGCTTCCTGAGTAGGCAGGCGCTTCTTGCAAAACGGTAAGATCGTATCGTGGCAGGGCTTGTCTCTGGGCTGTGGCAATCTGGCTTCTAGTGTGTGCTGGAAGCAGGTAGACCAGCCCTCCTTTAACATCATCTGGCTATGAACACGCTTCTGATGGCCTATTTTCAGATTATTTATTTATTTATTTATTTATTTATTTTTGGCAAGGCTGCAATTAGGATTTAGCAAATTACTTGGCATCCTCTATTTTACAAAATGGAAAATATACAGCAACACAAAGCCATAGAGCCCTACCCCCCCTGCAAAACCCCCAAGCCCTGCAGTTAGTCCTCAACAGGCACTTGCAGCTTCTGATTAAAAAAAAAGCTTGTATTTACTGAGACAAATGCATCTTGCCTTAACTCACTGTACAGACCTGTCTGTACTGCCACTAAACTCCAAATGCCACCAATAGTAACCAGTCAAACCAGTAGGAATTGATCGAGCAGCTCATAGTGCCATCCTGCTCATGGTTAACAATCACAAGCTCTTGAGCTCTGAGGGAGCAGTCTGAGCTCTGGTCTCAGAAGGGAATCAAGGCCCTGCTTTCTGGCAATGTCAGTAGCTCAGACACCCACTCTGTAGGAAGAGGGATGGCAATAACCTCTTTTCCTTTCCTCCTAGCTCTCCCACTCACCATTACTAATTTATCCTGAGTGTAATGGCTGTTATTTGCTCTAAGCAGATCCTCTTCCTCTTCCTGGGAAGATGCGAATAGCTACAGCTGTAATAGACCTAGCAGAGGGCATATTGCTCTTGAGATGTCCCTGCTTCTCTTTGCTGGCTCCAGAAAGAGCTTAAACACTTTTAGAAAGTTTAGAAGAGATGTTTAGGTAATGTGTTTCTGAATTAATATGACCACTAATGTAAAGCCAGCATCACTCAGACATGACTCTATCTGCAAGGCATGTGTCTGCCTTATTGCCTCTGATCTGAACACAACATGATGCTTGGGGGACAGTGACCCCTCTGTGGGAGGTCTGGCCAGCGTGCTTGGAGCTACCTTGGGGTCCTAGTCACCACTGCTCACTAGAGGGAGGTTAGAGTTTGGAGTGTGAGGGGGGGTCAGACACATTTCCCAGGGACAGAGGCTGCCAGTCTGCTACTAAAGCCCGCCACGATGAAGGGTATCCGAGCCCAGCCAAAAGCCAGGGAGGGACAGCAGCAGCCCAAGTGTCTCCTGGCCCCATGCCAGTCTGTGCTTTCCCTGTGCCTCTGCCTTCGGAGGCTTGTAGAGCTGTCACCTCGGAGCAGAGCAGCCCTAAATTAGCCTCCCAGTGCCTGCTGTCAGCGGGGCTGTCAGCTCCTGAGCGTGCCACGAAGCCCGTGGCTTTCTGCTTGTCTGCATCGCCCTGACAAACTGCGGGCAGCATCTAAATAATCAACATTAATGCCTGCCCTCTGTTGCCGGGTTTTACAGCGGCATGCACCAGCTAGCACTTTGTGTATGTGCTTCCCTGTCAACACTGTAATCTGTCTGGGCATCACAGCGCCTAGACATGCCTAATTTAACAGGGATTTTCTTTGGACCCTAGCTAATAAATCGCTTGCTATGTGTAGTTAGCCAGCCCCGTTGTCACCGCCTGCCTCACACCATTGTGCGACCTGCACCACGCAGTGTGGGTCTGTGGTGGTCCAGGGCGCACACTGGCAGGGCGCCGGCAGAAAGACGCTCTCCCAGGAGCTCGTTTTCTCCCTCCTCCCCAGCTGCTGCTAATTAACAGCGTGGCGGCCTCATCATGCAGCTCATGTTCTGGTCGCATGTGTCTGGAGATGAAAGTACTACCTGTGGGTGGGATCCTGTGGGGGAGCAGCCCCCAGCTGCTCCAGGAAAGCCATGGCTTTCCCTGGGGTCACTAAGGCACCGGCTGGGCGCCATCCCAC
>JAVCKT010021083.1:0-26998 GCA_032273925.1 Rhynchotus rufescens
TGCCATGGCAACGGCTCCCGCGCGCAGTCCATGGAGCCCTTCGGAGAGGCACGGCCCCTGGGAGAGACGCGGGCGCCTTGATGCTTCACGAGAGGCTTTCAGAGGAGAGCTGTCACCTGCGATACTGACACATTTTTTCTACAGCCTTATCTCTGGCGGCATGAATATCTTCTTTTAGCACTGAATAGCTCATCACTTGTTCTGTCACCTTTCCTTCCCCCTAAAATAAGTTCTTTAAAAAAACTGACACAGATTTATGAAGAAGATGAACAAGAAAGGTGTAGAAAAGGAAATGTGTCTGGAAATCCTACTCTCTGGCATTTCAATTCACCATTGTAAGAATGCTGCAAAGTTTGTCCTATTTCTAATTTTAAAGGAAATTCTGCCTTGTTCTTTGGAAAAGGAGAAGGCTTTTCAGACCTTCTTCCATTTTTCTCCAACACCTGGAGAGACGTGACCAGGAGTATGGTGGGTGCTGCTCTTCCTTCCTTTGCAAAATGGCTCCTATTTTAGAAATGCAGCTGCTCTGCAACAGGCTTGTGTTTGTCCAAACACAGAGTTAGATTTGAACAGCACTGAAAAGGGATCTCTCTGGAATATTTAGATGCAGTTCCCCAGTCATCAGCTCTGAAGACCATGCACAGGATCTGTCACAACTCAGGGTTCTTTTTGACTAGTCGTGAGGCCTGGTTCTTACACTCAGCTGGTGTGGGAAGGTGCTGCAGTGAGGGGCTATCCAGGTGCCTGCCACATGAGTTACAAACAGAGCATTTATGTTGCTCGAGTTTAACGTGTCCTCCCATATGCAGCCAAAGAGGAGGCTCTGACTCTCTGCATCACACAATACAAAATCTTATTTCGCTTCTTTATGTAACTGCGGTTGCTCAGTGGAAGAACCTCATTCCACATCTCGACAACTTTTTATGCTTGCATGTATATTGATTTCAAATTCATAATGTATAAATCACTACTTAAATCCCTGTCCATTGTCAGCTGGCCAGTAGCCACAAACAAGACTAGACCCTGCCTCTGCCACCTGCTTATCATTAGTAAGAAAAATGGTCCTCCTATCAGTTAAGGAAGCAAAGAAATCCAGGTACACCCACAAACAAACCTCAGTGCACTCAAAATAATTTACCACTTTGTCCTCTGTTCCTGGCCATAGGATAGCACCTTCAAACCAAATTCTTCACCCAGTATTTTCTCCAAGAGCAAAATCAGGGAGACAAGAGTCAGGAGCCCCCAAGGCAGGCAGAGAACTCTCAGCTAGTGGGTAAAAATACACTGTAGTTATCTTTACCCTGCTTCTTGCACTCACACAGAAGCGTGAACACTACTTTATAAGAAATGCATATGTACTTCTCAGCCAAGTACCAATTGTACATGCCCTCTTCCACTGAAATCAACCTCTGGAGAGAGCCAAGGGCTGTGTGCTCAGAAACAAACAACACATGGGATCCTCAAATCTCTGGGGCTCCCTGACTGCGTATAGACTGCCTGGGAAGACCCACATCCTTAAACTGTTCTAATCATACAAAGAATAATCTGCAACCTAATGTCAAGATAAAGTTTGACAGGAGGAGATATGAAATACAACTGGCTATTTTTCATCGATATATTTTAATGCAAATGCATTTCTGTAAATGTGCAGTAGTCATAGACAAGATTTTGATAGCTCCGTGAGACTAACACCAGCATCTTTATGGCAAGTGTACACAATAGGCCCAGCTCTTCACTAGGTCAAATTTCTATCCGTCACTCAAGTGAATCTGGACTTTCGCCAGTGCCATTCTCCACTTTATCAGTCTATCCTTTCTGTTGGTGTCCTACTCCTGTGTAGATAAGAAGACAGTATAATCCCCACGCTAGATAGGGCATTTAGGATCAAAGACTATTAATGAAGTTAGAGGAGTCTTCATTTTCTTGTATCAGACTCTAAAAGTAACTTGCCAAACACCCAAAAGACTGGCTGCATCTAGACTAGTAGACCAAACTGGTAAAAATCTGGGCACAAACAAAACAACTCTACCATTCGTACTTTCAACTGTTGCACAGCCCCCAACTGTTTTAGCCCAGGTCAACTAGCGCTCTCCTAAATAGCTCCCAGCACAGTTCAGGAGTTAGCAAGGACCAGAGATCATTCCCAATACATAGTTTGTATGTGGCCACATGGTTTTGGAAGCAAGAGGTTTCATCTGTACAACCATGTCCAGGCAGTATTATTCAGTCATAGCGCCAGACAGGTTTATTAGCACAAACATGGACATTATATCCATATGTGACCTAGGCCTGTGGCTTGGGCTTTGGCCTGGTGACCCAAGTGCTGCCTCTGTTTGGATCAAATCAGGACACATTTCTGCTGGGACCGGAGCCAGCCACATAAGGCCTTTCCTCCACTTTGCTTGAGTGTTAAGTCAAGCAAGACTTCAGCTATACATGGCTTAAACTAACGTATCTGATGTTGTACAGGACCAAAAGAGTCAGAACCACGTCCCAACTCAGCATTGTACTTGTCCACCAGAGTTTTTCAGCTCTGCTTTGGTCCTGTTGGGTTAGCTGAACCCTCTGATGTCATCTGGACATACTAGAGTCTTAGGAGGGAGAGCAAATGGTGCAACAAGTGCTTGTTTCCCCAGCTCGAGGGCTTTACTTTGACCTCACACTACAGCAAGCAGAAGAGGAGCCTCACAGAGCTGACATTTCAGTGTCAGCGTCCAACAGTGAAACCTTTCATCACGCGGACACCACTCAAGGCCTTGTGCCCCCAGCCCCTGCCTGCTCTTCAGACACCAAGGGAGGCTTCTAGCATGACCAAGAGGATGCCAGAGGCCAGCTGAGGGCTGTAATTGCCCGAGTGGGCAGCACATGAAGACAGACTGGGCTCAGGCCCAGGCTAAACATGCAATACAGACATACCTCAAGTGAGTCTGTGGCACAGCCAGGAAATGAAGCTCAATTTCCTGAAACCCAGGCCAGAATCTGAACCACCAGTCCACCCTTCCTTTCTTCTGGGAGTACAAATCAAACTTTTCAATGGCGGAACAGCAGCAACATTCAGTTATTTTGTTTTCACTTGATAAAAATGCAAAGACAAGGGTGCCTGCACAGCTTATCTCCTGTGTTCTGTGACGGAGAAATCTGACCTTTTGGAAGGTCGTGTTAGCGACGCAGCCAGTGGAGCAGCTGCAGAAACCTTTCCTGTGTGAGCGCCCATTAGTGTGACATAGGAGCATGGCTGCTGCTCTGAGCTGTGATCCCCCCCAAAAGGAAATGCTCCCCGTTTCTCCTCTATAGCCATCACAGCAGCTTCTCTTCACAGCATGAAGCTACAGAAAGCCACGGGTTTACACACGATGGGGAAACCTGCATCTTGCCTTCTGCTTAATTTCTTTGGATTCCAGTGCGAAAGGATGGTGCTGATTTCCACAACAAACGTTTGAAATTTAACAAACGTTTCTGATATTTACTTGTGAAACAGTTATGTCCTGCTACATTCCAAGAGAGGGCACTGCCATGGGAGATATATCAGGACTGTTCCCAAAAGTCAATTTCTACATTTGCAAATAGGTCAGGAGAGATTGCAAACAAAAGCAAACATTGCAAAAATCTGTTTCCAATATTTGCCTGAATTAGAGCAAAGAAATTGCTTGAATAGGTTCTGAACTCCTTTTCTTTTTCCTAATAATGAGCTTTTTATTTTCCTGCAAGCATGCTCCTGGAATGAGAAGTCTCATAGTTTGTGGATATGTTCACACTGGGAACATTCACGTGACCTTTCAGATCGCATTCCTCCTATTTATAAGAGTATTAGTCATCCACTTAGAGAGCAGAGCTAACACCATGTTTGTTAAATGACTAAATGTGCACTATGAATAACCAATAGTAGGTACCTAAAACCACAGTTATATTCAAGAGCACACAGAGCATCCATAGGCTTGCACATGTTCAGACAAAGCACAAATAATAATACTGTATATAAAATACATTTGAAGGATAGTTTGAAGGAAATTCACACACGGATTAAAAAAAAGGCTAAATCCATTGCATAGATTCCCTTTCAGAGATAGTTTACCTAGTTATTTAGACATATAGGAGAGGTGGTAACAGTGGACGGCAGCTGGAGACTTAAACTGAGCACAATCCAGGTAGAAGTGCAAGGAGAAGCATCAGTGGATGCTGCCCAATTCCCCTGTGTTGGACCTCGGCCATTGCACTGCACAGAAAACTTCGGGAGCGTTGTACTACAAGTCTGCAACTTTGTCACTGGCCAAACATTGGGCTTAGGAGCTGTGAGTAATGACTAACTTGTTAACTAACACATTGCTCAACTTGGCTTCAGGGAAAGCGCAGCACCAACCATGTGCGTTATTAGCCCCAACACGTTCGTGAGCCCCAGCCAACATGAGTAAACTTTCCATGTCTCAGCTCTTACCAGTGCCTGCAGCAAACTGCCACAAACAGTATTATCAGCTCCTGGATCAGGAGGAATGGTACTTCCCAGGTGTCGAGGACTTCCCTGCTTTCTGTGTGCAGCAATATCAGCACGTTGGGAAGCATTTGGGTGGAGAAGATAAGCGTACTCAGTGCACTTGGACCTCTCTGGTGAAACCACTTGAGTGCGCCTATCTGGCAGGGGAAATTCTGCAGGAGAAGAGAGGAAGGGTGAAGGACAAAGAGGTGGGAGGAACAGGAAGAAGGAAAGTACAGAGAGCAGCGTGGGGAATGAGGAGAGGCAGCAGGCCCGGGCGCCCCTCCCAAAAGGAAACACAGAAGTGCTCAGACTGTGCGCGATCCAAGTTTCCGACAGTAGGATAAATGGAAATGGGAACATTAGTGCAAGGAATTTATGAGGACTTTGAAAAATCATGTGCAAATTACAGGCTGGAACACGGAGAATTAAAGGACTTTGAGTTCCAGCTGTCACTCAGCTTAGCGCTCATGTGTGACAACGCACACACTGCACTGGGTGGTGGTGGGCACCGGGATGCACTCCCCTTTGAGCCAAGCCCCTCGGATGAAGAGGGACATTATCAGCAGGAGATGCCTGGTTCTCCTCACGTGGCAGGGAGCTGCCCGGCCGGCAAACCTTTCCAGTGTCAACACAGGTGACGAACGCCACAGCACAGCACAGGCAGCGGCTGAAAGGCAGGGCAGGGACGTGGCAGACAAAGGTGCAGATAGCGCTTCCTTATAGCCCTCTCCGTGAATGGCCCTGCCTGTGCAACACAGAGGATGTTTTGAATGGCAGAGCCCGGCAGTGAATCACTTCATAATCACTGCTGGTGTGTCCCAGGTGCAGTGCATCATCAAGCCCTCCTTTGGGTCAAGCAATCATCTGAGCATGAATCACCCCTGCACAGGTTTCTCTTAGGAGAGGCTGGCGCAGGCGGCGAGCAGCGCTGTTTGCAGGCGCTGTGTCAGTCGGGTTAATAGAACATGCTCCCTTTTATCCATGATTTGGGCGGCCTGCAAGGCTTGGTAGTCACAGCTGTGCCACAGGGTCACTGGCAGCGTAGAGAGCTCCAGCAGATGACGTGGTCTGCTAGTCCCCGGCCAAAAGTCAGGCAGCAAACTGCTGACTTCATGAGTTATTGCTGTTCCTTCAAAAACTCCCCACAGATAAAAGGGCTGGTACTTTCCCAAGTTAGAAGATTGTTGCTGGTGTGCCTGCGCCCTCAAATCATAGACTAATTGAGACTGAAAGGGACCTCAGATCATATGGTCCAAGGTCCTACTGAAAGCAAGGCTTTGACTGGGTTCCACTCATTGTCCAGCACAAGAGAACAGATCTTATACAAGCAAAGACAGCACTTCTGCTTGTAGAGTCCAGCTGAGATCAAACAAGCAGAGAGAGAAAGCAGAGGGAAAAACCAACAACCAAAAGAAATCAAAAAGCCAAGAGACAGAAAAAAAGTGAGGTGAAGAATAGCAAATCCAGGAGGGAGCGATAGCACGTGTGCTTCCTTTGCTGATAAGATGGAGGCCGGAAGGGTCGAGTGTGGGCCTTTCTCCCAGCCTGCTGCACAAGCACCTAAGCTCCGTTGCACATAGGAGCCACCTCGTGATGTTGCTGAAGCCAAGGAGCAACCAAGGTTGCCCCAGCTGGAAGGCAGAACAGAATCCGAGCTCCACCCTGCCTGCACAGCCTTTCCTTATGGAGCCCCCGAGAGGGGTGGAGGGAAGGGGGACAACCCTCATTCTTGCCCAGGCCAGATGGGGAAAGGACTCATCAGGTCTCACTCCCACTCTGTTGCAAATGATCAGATAATAATAGTATTTAACACTTCCATAATTAACCCTGCACTCTGGTATCACAGACACAGCTAAATTGGAAGTTATTAAGGTCATTAAAATGAGCTTCAGTGGATCCTCTCAACTGTAGGCACTACTTAGCCAGTCCTCATTTTCGTGGTTAAATCTAAATAAGCACCATGCACCGAGGTGAGTCTCACAGGTGAGACACTTGTGCACAAAAGCTGTCTCCTGCTTGCAAAGGCAGAGTCAGGTCATTATGCACCATGTTTTACCAGACCTCAAAATGCAAAGGAAGGTAAGCCAGGTTATAACTGACTCCACCTAGAACCTGTAAGAGCTGCAAGACTCTTGCCAGAGTGCGAGACTGGCACCCAGGGCAGGCCTGCAGACATCTCCTGCGTCTGGCAGTTGTTTCTCAGCAGCCCCCGTTCCAGCCAGGAGAGCTCAGGCTTTTCACTAGTCAAAGGAAGCAGCCACAATTTAGCAGGAATTCTTCCTCTTTTCAGTAACGAGGCAAAAGGCCACCTGCTCTGGGAGCACCTCACAGAAGGAACAGAACAGGAGTGGCCCAGTGAAGGCACTGGGGAAGTCCTGGGCTGCTGCTCTGCGAGGAGAGAGGTGGAGGGGCAGGGGCCTGCAGGGACAAGGCTGCCCTGGACTGGGCGCTGCTGGGGCTGCTTAAGGCAGCATCGTGTCCTGAGCTCACTGGAGAACAGAGTGCTGCTGATCCTGGCTCTACCTGTAGCTTTGCTGAAGACCTCTTTGTATGGTCTTTAAGTAAGAAAGAATTAAGTACCTATTTAACTGTGGATACCTCAGCTTCCTGTTCATAAAATGCAAATAAAGACAGTTCATTTCTCTCATTTTTGTTTGGCACTTATGTTTGGCAAATGAATCCCTTTAGAGAACATCAAGGGCTTCAAAGTGCACCAGTCTCATTAATAATAACATGCACTTTTTGTCATTATAGTAAGAAAAAAATATAAGCACGTAGAATAAAAATTTGTTTTGCCGTTTCTTATGTTCAAAAAAGGAACAAAAAGGTAACAATGTAATACAGGAATGATGGAATACCTGGCTTTGATAAAGAGCAAATGTAAAATCATCACAGCTGGCTCAGTGTAACAGAAAAGATTTAACAGAGTTAGCAACCTTTCAACCTTCTCAGGAACCTGAATATGGAAATACATTAAAAGCAGCATTACATATCCAAAATACTACCTGAATAATAAAAAGAATGTTACTCTTGGACAAAAGTGTTATTTTGAATACCATGAAAAATCTCCTAGCCAAGCATGAACACAGGCTTCTGTCTATTTGTTGGTGTCCAGTTCCTGTCCACACTACAAATATATACAGTCAAGTCAGAGAATCCAATCTTGTGCTGCCACCCTCCAAAACAAATAAAATGCTGCAGTATCTGTGACATAACTGTGATCAACCCATCCTCCAGAAACAGGTTAAAAAAACCCCACAGGGTTTGGACAAGATCTGAACAAGCTTCAGCAGCTTAGAGGCACAGTTAAGACACAAAGCTGCTTCTCTACTTCAGGATAAACTACCTGTTCTAAAAAGCACTGCGAAATAATGATATTCCCTGAGCTCTTGTGGTATCTGCACTGCAGAGGAGTTCCCAGTGTTATTTTCTTAGTAAATATAAGTATGCTGAAACCTTCTCCATGCTAAAATCAGCCCATCGGCCACTAAAAAGTTTATCTAACAATGTGTCCAAGTCTACCACAGGTGGAACCACCATGTTCAATGCAGTGATCAGCACCCAGATTATAACATGGCTTTGTCATGCATCCAGTTGCTGCAACAGATTTTGATGTCCCAATATGAAACTTATTTGCCTTGCAGTTAGCAAACAAGCCAAGTGCCAATACATACATTCAGTGCTTTCAAAGTGCTGGGATTTTGTTCTGGCATAAACTGCATCCTTTTGACCACGACCTGAATTTATAAACATGAGCCTGTTGACTAAAGGAATAACATAATTTGAAGGCCAGGCTCTAATCTTGTTATGCTGAAATAAATACGGAATAACTAATTTGACATCCAGTAATTTACTTTGGTCTCACCCTCCAGTGACCAAGGCTACAGTTATCTCTTCACACAGCCTGATCCAAGTTTAGTCCTGTCAACAGCAGCAAGACAAGACCATGTTATAATATGATCATGCAACAGTCAAACGGAAAAGACAACATGCTAATATAGTAAATGCTGTGGTACTATCCTTAGGGAAAACTTAGCATCCTTAATTCAGGTAGGGCTTAATTGTGTGAACCTGACCCTTGTCCTTGTGACAATTCTTGCCTTGTTGGTTACGCAGCTGGCAGGACCAGCTTTAAATGCAACTTAAACCCGGCCCTGGCCAGCCCATTGCTAATTCTGAGTGAAAGCTGTCACAGCTAAGCTGTTCCCTCCCAGCCAAGGGAGCCAATTTTCCAAGACTGGATCCACGAGGTAGCCGCCTGCTGTGGCCAGGCCCCGGCAACGTGCTGGTGCGACTGGTTTAACGCAGCCTCCCACGCTCTGTTGTCCCTACGGCCGCTCATCCCAGGGCACACCGCACGCTGCTGCTGCTCCCAGTGCGGGTCTTCCAGGAATTCACCTCCCTTGTTCCTGCTCTGTCACATCTCTGCCCAGATTTTCCCAGAATTACTTGGCACGGACGTGGCCAGACAGCACGGCAGGTCGTCCTGCCAACAGAGCTGCTGCTTGGGAAGTCTGTCCTGTGGACGAACGCCGAGCGCCCTACTGGTCACCCAGTCCAACACTTAGAGCCGGGTACAAGGTCACAGTTGTGAGAGTAACATGAATGTGTCTTTGACAGCGTTGACATAAATTACCCAGAGCTTCTTGCCAAAAAATGACAGAAAGTGGTGCTCCGTAAAGAACAAATTAGATCTCATTTTATGTCCCTTTATCCTCAGAAGAAAAAAAAAAGCTTTGAATGTCACTGAATTCTGACATTGTGGTACTCACCCAGGATGAACCAAACCAGGATGACAGCTATGTTCATAGCTTGCCCTGCTAAACTCTTTCCTTTCCTGAATTTTATTTCAGGCCATTCATTTATTCATTTCAATAATTGTTCCTCAGTACCACAGAGCAGCTTTAAGACACAAACAGCGTCAGACGCTTCCCATTTTCCTTTGGCATTGTCAGTAAAAGCCCGTCCTGCAAATGTATCGCAGCGGAACAGGGCTCCTCCCAGGCTGCGGGGGCCAGAGCCCGTCCTGTGACGTACCCAGCGTCTGCAACCGCCTCCAGCTCCACTCCGAGGTCCCCCTGCAAGGGCACGGTGGGCACTTCAGGGGACTGTAACCAGCTCCAAGGGTCTGTTGGGGGATGGAAACAGCTGTTCCTGTGCTCTTGCACTGGAGGACCTGAAAAAGCAAAGGTTTTCTTGCCTCGTAAGGCTGCAGCCTTGACTCATGCTGCTGTTAATCTTACTTTCCTGGAGGGAAGGGGAGCGATGGAATGAAAGCAGCTCTGGAAGAATGAGCTTACTGATGCTGCACTGGCCTGAAATCTGAAGCCATTGAGACTGTGGGCCTTGAGGGAGCAAAATTACCCAGCCCAGACAGCTGGAATTCAGTACTGCACAGTTTCCTCTTCCTAGCGCCTTGCTTCTCTCTGAAGGATACTTTGCATGTTTTAACCAAATGAAAACAGCAATCCAGACAGGAAGAAAGCTTGCTGATTCCAGGCTGTATGTCAGCACAAGCCAGCGGGAGGTAAATCAGTCAAGGTGCAGATATTCCATTCATTGAGGAAGGCTTCCTCGTTGTGCTAAAGCAGCAGCAAAAAAGCCATTCGCCCAGAGAGTGACACACCTCTGCCTCCCACTGAACTCAATACAAAGCACAATTGCATATTGACAGAACAGAACCCCTGAGTCTAATCTCAGGCACACCGATTTTACACAGGAGATGTGTATCTCCCTTGGAGATCTCCCACTGCTGTACCGGAGATCAACCGTGACTCAGGCAGCAGCTCTGAGAACTACCACTGTCTTTCTTCACCAACCAAATGCCAATCTCAACCCAGTTAGATAGCTGTTTTCCCTCTCCCTTGCTTAGTTTCCACTCAAGATCCAGTTTGAGGACTCCAAGACAGGAGGGCATAGATAGCTTGGAGCCTGCAGAGCCCTTGGAAATCAGGTAATACCATTCTCAGTATATGCTGTGCTTGAGCTGGCATTGGGGTCGTCATATTTTTTAGTCCATGCCACAACAGCAAAAAAAAAAAAAAAGTTTCAGTCCATTCATTGCTGATAAATCAGCTTGGAAAAACTCCTGGCTTTTAGTGTGCTGATGAAGGCCAGCAGGACTGACCCTGACCATTTGCTGGCCAGGCCATTCGCTGAAGATATAGAAAGTGCTAAGGAGGGAAATGACCAATTTTCCCTGTGCACAAGCCTGGAACAAGGATGTAGTGCAGAAATCCCACACAGCCTTGGAGGCAGGATTACTCATTTATTTATCACAAAATTCAGATGAGATCATGCTACTTTTACAGTTTGTGGGACACAGAAGAGAGAGGGACAGACTTTCTACATTTCCAGGAGAGTTGTTGTAGCAACTGATGACACATGGGGACAGGATTCCCAAATTTCTTCAATACGAAATCATATGTCCACATAGGTCATTAGTTCTCCAGTCACTCAGTCTAGGCAAGTGTCATTTAAATCCCTAGGCTTTCTGCATCTCCTTCTCTGATAGTTCTTTGCATCGTCCCCTGCCCTCTGCCCTCCTGTAGGGTACAAGTCACTCACTTTGGGAAACGATGACTTTGCATTAAAGTTGGCTGAGCTTGTTCTGCTCTTCCCCAAAGCTTGTGTGTCTCCACAGCCCAGGTCATGAGTAACATGTCTCAAAGAAACGAGCAGCTTACGCAGGTGAAATTAGGTAGAGGGAAGGAAAATGTATTCCCAGCCAGCACCCGAGCAGTTTTTTTGGGCTGCGTTGCTCATGCAAGCCTGCAAGCCGCGCATGGCCACTCCAGCTGCCCTGCTTTCTCATGCCACCCTCGCACGTTTCTAAAAGCATCTCTCTCCTTTTGGCCACGTGGCAGCGAGCCCTGACTTGCTCACAGGCTCCGGTGCGAGCAGTGACGGTGCTGAACACATGCTGCAGACCGGTGAGCCCTGCAAGGCTGGCTGTGGGTGCAGAGCCACCACCCCACCCACGCCGGCACGTTTTCCTGAGCGCCAGCCCGGGCAGAGCCCTCTGCAACGCCTTGCCCCTTCCAAAAGGGAGCTCGCCCATCCTCCCCTCCGCCCCTCTGAGCTCAGCCCTCAGGAATACAGAGGAAAACTTCTGACCGTCCAGGCTCGGGATGAGCAAACAAGCAGCCCGCAGGGCGTCCAGCAGCGCGAGGTTACGCGGGGACATGCCAGCAGGGCCCACGTGCCATGGCAAGGCCATGAGCACTTCAGATCTCACTGACTCTGCTCAGGACACTGCAACATAAACATTACTTTTCTGGGAGGAGCGGCTCGCCTCCAAAATACTCCCCCATCTTAGTCACAGGTTAAAATAAATAAATAAACAAGCCCGTGCTAATCTCGCAGTTGGCTTGCTCGTGGCCATGTGACTAGTGCCAGTCTTTGCCCTGACATGACACAGGGATCCGACGGCCGCGTCCTGGCTCTGCGGCGCTCCAGTGACACCCGCGGGAGGCCAGACAGTCCCTAACTGGACGGCGCGGCCTGTCCCTCGGGGCGTAAGGAAACAGCCCCTGGCAGGCAGCAGGGCCCAGATGCTCACCACCTGCTCCCAGCACCAGCGCACTCCCATAAGGGAAGGGCCGAGGGGGGCCAGGGCACATTTATCCCGGAAAGCCTCCTGTGAGCACGTGTGGCAGGCAGCGAAGGGAGCGCGCCGGGCTCTGCTGCTGCTCCCACGCGGAGCCAAGGGAAGCAAGGGCAACAAGGGCCGCTGCACGGCAGCGCCAGGAGGGCATTCGGGGCCAGGATCAGCCCGGGCTTGCTCTGTTTCTCCTGCTCCTTCCCCCAGCATCTGCTGCTGGCCACTGTCAGAGGCAGGATAAGGAGCTAAGTGGCCTTGGATCTGCCACAGCGGAGCTGCTGCTATTGCGCAGTCCCGGGAGCTTGGCAGCGGCTCCGCTGCGAGCCTGAAAGGCAATACCAGCATTAAATATATTCCTCCTCTTAACCCAGGCTAGAAATGGCTCAAGCTAGGAACGGCCTACAACACCACTGGATTGTGTTTAAACATCTAGGTATAATCAGGAATGCAGCTGGAGGAAATCTTTAGGACATTTAAGCGTAAGGTGAGCAGCCATCAGCATATATTTTAATAAGAACTATCCCAGTGGGCTCTGAGAACTAAGTACAGCATATCTGCCTGTTGCTAATTATATTTACTGTTTTTTTTTTTCTTCAACCGAAGATGAGTCAGAAAAAAAAAGAAAAAAGTCCTTTATTGTTGTGGAAGCAGAAGGATGTCTCCTGAGGGTGTATGTAATGCACTACTGTCACGGCATGACAATGGAAAAACTGACTGCTGAGCCAACCAAACCCCCATAAATACCTAATGATATCTCTTCTGGCCCAGATTTTCTACAAGTCAGTGCCTGAACTGCATACAAAATGACAATCAATATGAAAGAATCTCTCCTCTCAACAGAGCCAGAATTTAAGAGCCCAACTGAGCATTATATTCCAATTCATACAAAGAGATCCTTTTAGAAGTCTGTCACAATAACTTAAAGGTGGTGATCTAGCAAAAGAAAAAAATACAGTTATGCCAGGCCTCTCCTCACCCTCTCCCCAGTGCTTTCCACCGTTAATACAAAGAACAGATGGCTTTAACGAACCGACATCATTATTAATTACAATATTGTTATAAAAACAAAGCATGCCAAGAGACGTATCAGATCTGCATTCATGTGGGACAAGAACAAAGCCCTCTTCCTTTTTCTTCCTTTCCTCTTTTTTATTTTATTTTTTTTTTCCTTTATTTTTTTCTTTTTGGCTGGGGCAATTCCACTGCCCCATTTACTCAGCCTGGAGCGGGGCTGCGCCAAACACCTGACCCAGGGAGAGGTACGTGCACGGGGAGAGCGAAGCCACTGTGAGAAAGCCCAGCTTTAGCAAACGTCGCTGCCCGCCTGGCACCTCCCAAGCCAGGGTTACATCAGTCACTCGCCACCGCCTGCCAGGGCACAGGAAGCAGCTGCCAGCAGAGAGAGGCAGCAACTGGTTTCTGAAACCGGCTTTCCAAAAGGCATTGCAACACCCTTGCCGAGGGTGTTCCAGGGGGTTTGTGTGGTTCCTCCCTTCCCATAAAGGCCACACGGGCTTTGAAAGGCCGTTTTACCTTGGTGCAGCCAGGCAGGCTCTGGGGCCTGCCCCTCTGCCGGCAGCCGCTTTGCACTGGAGCAGTTCCACTGGCTTTCTCAAGTCTCTTTCCCAGCTTACACCAGGGGACAGAATCCACTTCACAGGCTCACGTTTAGGGGAAAAAAAAAAAAAAAGAAAGAACCCATAGCTACACACATATTGTTTTCTGAAAGGGTGATTCTCCATGCTATTCCTTCCCCAGTAAAAGAGAGAGGCCGGGTTGGAGGAAGCGAGTTGCCTAAGGAGCCCCTCACGACTCCACTCACTCACTTCCCTGCCTCTTTTCTGCCTGCCCGGCTCCCTTGCGAAGCGCCAGGCTCACACTCACTCGGCACCAGCGGCTTCTCGCAGGCAGCCCTGATGGGAGACCAGCATTTCCTGCCTTCCCAAGCCACCGTCTCTCGGGGGCGCAGGAGGGGATGGACAACGGCAGGGACACACGTGCTGTACCTAGGACAACGCTGGCTGCAGCAGAACTGCTGGCAGAGCTGATGGCCAAATTCCTCTCTCGGCTCCTGCCCAAGTGTGAGCTTGGAACGACTCCCCTCCGCAGCAGCCACCCAGGATTCATTCTGTGGGAGGGAACAGAGCAGAATCTGGACAGAGATGGGGCGTCAGGAGAGCCAGGCAGGGCTCAGGTGTAAACAAAACCACCTTATAAAGAGAGTTAAAACAGTGGAGGGGGAAAAAAAACAGTTGTTGCTGGCTGCGAGCACTTCCATATTGATTCAGCACTTAAAAATGCACTGAAGTGAGGATGCCCTTTCTTCAAACCCTCCAGCACATTCGCTTTCACTCTTGGCAGCTCTCTCTCCCCTCACTCCTCAGCTAGTTCGCTCTGGTGGCAGCAGCACCGACCTACAACAGCTTCGCTGCCAGAGCCAGCCGCTCTCCTCTGTGCTGCCTCTTCTCTTCTCCTTTCCCCCTCTCCTATTTGAAGTGCTCCTAGAGGAGAAGCTGCCGTTTCTGCCCCTCTGCGCTGCCCGCTCTGCAGTACAGCCCAGCAGGGACGTGGTGACGCTAGCAAGAGCGGGCAGCGATTCCCGGTGGGGTTGGTGGGGAGCTCTTCAGCCGGCAGGGCCGCGGAGCCGGGCCCGCCGTGCCGAGCTGTGCCGGGCCCGGAGCCCACGCAGCTCCGCGGGCCGGCCGGAGCGGCAGCCTTTCCCAAGTCAGAGGCTCTGCGAGGATTATTTGGCTGCAGCGGATCATATGACTTTGTTCTTAGAGTTACATTTTAACTGGGAAAGTTTAACAAGTATGACTTATGGGCTTCTAAAATTGGCAGCAGAAAAATGAGCTGAGGAAGTCATGGAAAAAAACCACAAGCGAGGCCATTCCATGTTATGCACAATTTCTGGGCTCTTTTTCCAGTCTTCTGTTTTTTTGGATGGTGGAAAATATTTTCCAGCTACACAGGCCTGGCCTCACTGAGCACATATTTATGCCAAGTTTATAAAAAGCAGCTGCAGACAGGGTTGAATGAAAGGATTACACTGCTGTCTGTCTTCCAGAAGGTGCTTCAGTTCACACCCTGTCCCACAGAGCAAGGCTTATTCCTCAAACCTCCACGAATTTATGTAGAAAGGGACAAAATTAGAAGCTCCCCATACAAACAAATATGTCTGTGCATGCAAACGGGCAGGTAGGTATGTGATCTGTATATCTATCTGTAGTTCCTGGCCACTGATAATTTTGGCTCCTAGTGCTGGACCCGTTCCTCTGATCTCTGCCCACCCTTCACCCCTGGCCATTTTCCATGAACACAGCAATGGGGAGAGGGATTTCAGGGTCAAGGCCCTGGCTTAAGGTACCTCTGCAGCCTGCTGCACATATGGTTGCTCCCTCACTGTTCCCTGCAAAATTCAGGCTTCACCAGTCTCACGTACTCCAAGACTGCCAGATTTTAAGGCTAGGAGGGATCATTATAATCACGCAGCCTGGCCTCCTCCATCGCACACAGACACAGAATTTCAATCAGGAACCCGGGGAGCAGAAGTGCAACCTTGATTTCCAGCCCTGTTCTGTCAGCGCCTTGGTCTGATACGCCGGAGTCACAAGAGCACAGGCACAAATAACTGCTCACCCTCCTAAACAGAATAGCTACAGGAAACATGGTGGGAAGACAAACTGAAAGTAAATGTACATAAAAAGGTGAGGTAGGTGGTAAACTGCAGATCGTACATTACAGTTCTGCAGCCTGCTGTTTGTGCAGGCGAATGTCTTAGAATAACAGCACGGAGAATGACAGTGTTACACCAGGAATATCGGTCAAGACAATATTTCCTGGCAATTGTTTGAGAAAAAGCTTTTCTCACAGCTAATTGCTCCCAAGAGACTGTGTTTTCTGTGTTTTTAGAAGGAGAGCAATTAAGAAAGAAGGTTTTTAAACCTCTGCACCCTGCTGCGGGACAAAGAACTGGAAGAAAAAAGGGGGGGGGGGCAGAAAAAAGAAAGGAAAAGGCACAACAGCTGTAATGTTCTATGAAATGATTTTGTTCTGTTCTCTTGCCGGAGTGGTGGCTGCAATCATCAGTTTGGCAGAGATGAATACAGAAAAAGCAGGAATTTTAGAGGAAAGGGGCTTCTCAACTCCAAGAGAACCACATTGCCATCTAGCGGCACAGGCTTCGAGGAGACTAAGCAGGGTCCAAGATCTTACAAGGCCTGCATCAGCTGCACGTACCCTGAAAACAGGGCTGGGTTTCCTCTCAGGGCTTTGCCAACTGTTAAACCACTTAGTCTATAAATGATAGGTGTAGGAAGGGAAAGGGAAACAGAAAAAAGTCCCCTGGAAAGCTTTGAGACATGCTCTTACAGCCCAGCCTGGCTTCGTGTTGCGAGGACCTGGTGTTCACACCAAGGCCTGCAGACCGATGTCTTTCACTGCAGCTGCCCAGAGAGCTGCAGCAGGTCTGTGGTGCTCTGAGAGCATCGCCTGGATGCCTAGAGCAACGCGAGGGGCTGGCAGGAACGGCAAGAGCTGCTTTGTTCAAAGGCGACAGGCACCAAGCGAGAGCTGATGCCCTGCTCCAAATCATGTCGGACCAAATGCAACAGGACTTGCCCTCTGAAATTTAGCTCCGCTATGTGCCTCTGTGCTGACATGCTTCCTCTGCATTTTGCAAAAGGATACAAGTGTTAATCTCTCAATACCGAGGGGAAAAAAAAAAGTAAAAATACTAAGCCATTCAGATAGCAAAAGGAAGGCTCCTCACTCTGGAAAATATCAAGCAAAGGGACAGTGAAAAAATCCTTTTGTATGATCTTCACACGGCAAGTTAAAAAGAAGATTTGAGTACAGGTGAATTCTGATGCTTACAGAAAGCGACTAAATTTGGAAGACTCTAGTTAGTCAAAACCAAACAAAACCACAAGCAGTCCTGGTGCCTGAGAACTGCCAGGAGAGACCGCCACTGGGAAGCTCCACCACTGGAAGGGAACGAAGGAGGTTTGCATCAGGCATCCCTACCGAGTGCCCACAAAGCTCTGCCTCACGCCACGGGGCTATTTGTTCTCACACTCCCCAGCAGAAACACACGTCCACGCTCAACAGTTTATGGACAAGGAGGGAGGACTAGCAGTGGATTGCACTTGGCTCGGGTGCAGAGAACGGCACGGATTCTGTGCCTAGAAAATGGTTAGTCCCATCCCAGTCACCCCTCGTCTTTGATCCCTGGGTCCTGTGAGGCTTCACAAGAGCACAGCTGTCCTGCACATGCTCTGTCAAGGACGGTGACATCCTTTGATAGTAGCAAAAAATAACTTGGTCCTCCAGGAAGAAATGAAGCGGTTAAGTTCCCAAATGTGAGAATGCTCTGTGCTGTTCCAGTGTCTCAGGCTTTGAGCAGTCTTTCTTCAAAAGCCCAGACCAAGGTTGGTCTTTGTGGAGGGATTTACAAACTCCCCGAGGCATCAGCCACCAGCAAAGTTTGTGCAGCCCGGAGTCCAGGCCCACAACACCTGGAACATTACCAGGAGTTGGGAAAGCAGCATTTGAATAGCAAGTTGAGAACCAGGACAAGTCCATGAAAGGCCCAAGTCCAAGGCTGCTGGTTCTGACACACTGTGGTATTTTTTCTTAACACTTTTCTTTAAAAACAAGGGAAGACCCTGAGTTCTGAGAGGAAGAGCCACAGAGCAAACACAGGAACACTAATAAGCTCCAGTCAAGAGCTGCTGTCGCTGGTTTTATTGAAAATGCTCTGCCCAAGGCAGGGGACATTGATCCGTGAAAGGGTGTCCTGTCTACACTCCCATCAAAGATATTATCAGGCCTGATGAAAAATTCTGAGGGCAACCCAGTGCAGGAAACACCACCACTGACCTTTGCAGTCTAAGAGACCATTTCAGAAAGAAACAAAACATCTAGAGAGAAGCCAATGGTGGTATACTCTAATATCAAATATTCCAACCCAGAGTCTCTATTCACTTTAGAAAGACTTTAAATTATGAACCCTTACTCCCATGCTCGCCCAGAGAAGTCAAGGCACTCAAGCAGTTTGCCCAAGCTCTTACTAAGAGCCAGCCTGTTGGTTCAGGCCACAACAGTCTGCTCATCTGATCTTCTGTACGTATCACTACCATGGAGCCAATATCCAGGCCTGCTCTCCTCCCCTTGCCAGGTATCAGCTCGAAAGTAGAGGAAGAAAAAAAAAAAACAAAAAACAAACAAAAAAAAAAGGGAAATTACCCAATCTGGTCAACAGACAACCTCTACCGTAACCTCTAAGCCTTTTGGTATCAGAAGAAAGCATTAGAGGGCTGCATTAATTTTAAGATTGGGCTATGACTCTCTCAGATTAAGGTGCTGTGGGCACCTCTCGAGTTTTTAACCATTATTATGAGGTCCCTGTGTGTTCACAGTTTGCAATCCAACGCACAGGGTGGATCTGACTCACTGTATTGCTTTCTAAGCTGGCTGCTTTATATATACCTGTGCCCAAACTTTCCTATTTACATGATGGACTCATTGAATTTTAGGCACAATGATGTTGTCTGATTAGTAAGTTTTAAGGGAGCAGAGTTCCTTTTATGGCTTGCTATGAAACAGCAAGCCAGGTTTTTGCAAGCTTCTTACATTCGCAGTGCACAAGCCACTTGTGAACTGCAGGATGTCCACAGAGCAATTTATCCAGTGGCGACGATTCATATTTGATTTCAGTTTTGAGAGTTTGTATTTCAAGCCTTTTCAATCATAAAGTGCATCTTCGATATTTTTTCTCTTTTGGTAGGTTTCTTCATTTACAGCCAAATTGATGGTTGAGGTCTGACTTTTCTTGATTGTTTTGATTGTACTAACCAGTCTGAAAATAACATGATGTAGAAAAGGAGCCAGCTGTTTAGAGGCTTATACACAGTTCAGATAAACGAAACACCCACCCAGTAACTATCAAAGCAATCAGACTGTCCTAAACCTTACCTTCTCCCTTCCCGTGTCACTGTCCCAATGTCCTGTTCTTGACTTCCATGAGAAGTCTTGACTTCCATGGTTTCCATGAGAAAAGGGCCATGCAGAGTAAGTTACAGGATCACAACGGCAGACTGTGAGCTCGCAGAGGCATGGACTTCTTCTCGACAGGTTCTTCAGAGTGCCATACACATCTCTGCTGATACAGAAGTAATAATAATATTTTGATGCTAAGAATTCTGCCAGTGCCAACAACCAGTAGATGACATCCCTATAGAGAAGTAAAAAAGGGCCCTTAGTTTTGGCAGATAAATTCTAGTACAAGCAAAAGGGACTGATGATAAAGATGAAAACTTAGGAGGGAGAGATAATAACAAGAAAAAGTAAAGCAAATACCAACCCACAAATGGTTCCCCAAATTCTGCTCCTAAAGTCATTACAGCTGAGACCCAACCAGAACCAACTCATTAAAGACGGGGGGCTGCAACCTGAGGACAGATGGAGCTTCTTTTCTTTACATATGCAAAAACTTTCATCTCCTTAATTCCAGAAGCACGTATTCTTCACTGCAGTAACTTACCGAACCAAGTAATTAAATAACATGAGGCTGATGTATGGTGAAAGTAAATTTCCAGCAAAACCAAACATTGTTTCCACCAATAATGAGACACTGCTTTGAATTGATTAGGCATGAACCATCAATTTAAAAACACCAGAGGAGAGTTTCTCAAAGAACAAGCTTGCTCATGAATCCCTTTTCTCCATTTCTCCATTTAATTAGCCATTGCATTATAAGTAACAAATCCATGCAATAATTATTGTTGTTTTAAATATCACAGCTGAAAGTACAATCCTTCTAATTAAACAGCATTAAATACAATAAAATATGCTAACTGTGATGTTCCAGAGCTCTGGAAAATGCTCTTTTACAAATATGCCAAAACAGGCAACAATGAGTTTGTTACAGTAAATTTCTTTATCTTCCAGTAAATTTCTTTATCTTCCAGGCCATCTTACAGTGTGACATGTCCAGAGTGACCTAAGGACAGATGATAAAGCATGGTTTGCAGAGACGGTATCTTTTATTAAACAGCTCTCTTTCTCTAGATACTTTCTGTATTTCAAGCACAGTCCCAAGCACTTTTGAATAACAACTTCGATGCTTGGAAAAAAAATACTGATTTACAACTCCAGAGACTGAAAACTTCCATTTACAGACACAGCATCAACATATGCTTTCTCCCTGAAGACATACCCCAAAAAGAACAGAGTTCTGTGACTTACCGTCACAAGATATTACATTGTTGTGACAACTGGACTTAGGAAGCCTGTGTGGGAGTAGTCAATATTTGGTCCCAAGTGAGGGTTTCTGCACAGGCTTCTGCCCCCTAAGCACCAGAGAGACTCCACCAGCTCATGTCACATCAGCTACGGGACTGAAGTGGCATGAACAGACCTAGCCACGTTAAGCTGAATCTAAACCAGCAACCAAACATGTACCTGTATCCTATTAGCAATCTATAACATCCTTCCCTTTTGGGGGGCTCCTTTTCCTCACACAGACAACCCACCAAGGCCAGAGTTCAAGCCCAGGCAAGGGCTTAAAGTGCAGGAGTCGCATTCTCCACTCTCCTCACTCAGGCTCTCTCCTCACTCAGGCTAGGAAGCCACACTCAGAAAAACCTGATCAGGGCATAGGGAACTCTCCTCCCCTTATACACTCTGGGGATGAGATTCCAGTTGCATTTTCTAGCAATGTTAAGGCTGTGCAATGCAGCAGGCTTATGTATGTATCTTGTTCAGGTTGAGGATTTTCTGCTGAAGATGGAGGGGGAGAGAAACCTTTTTCATCACGTCATGACGATGAACCAAGCACATAGGATTTGAAGAGCCAGAGTATCAGCATCAGTAGAGCCACATGCTGCACTGCTGCTGCCACCTGTCCTGTCTCATGTACTGTACCAAACCTGCCTGGACAAAATGCTGCATTACGTCTCCCCCCAGACAAGATTCTGAAAATCAGGATTCTGCAGGATGAGCTTGCACGGAACAAACGTGCAAAAGTGCCCTCTGCTGTTCAGACTGGAACCTGCTCTCTAAACAGACGCTACCTGCTCGAGTGACTAAATCTCTTCTTGCAGTTGCAAGGGTCCAAGCTGTGGAAAGAGGCAGAACTACGAGGCCTCAGCTGTTTCCTGCCTCCACGCAATGGAGGAATTTCACACTTAAAAGCCACTCATAATTGTGGAGCAGCTGGATAGACTGAAAGGCTCTAACACTGACCTAGTCCCAACAAAACTCCTCCATGAAGGACCACAAAGGAGGCTGGACAGATGTACTCTACCCACCGGGGAGAAACAACCAAGAACATCCCCAGGGTATGAGGGAAACGATGGTATTGCAGTGAGGGCTGCAAGGAGACACACATCTATCAACCCATTCAATCAAGGCCAGACCTTTACACAAGAGGAACTGAACTATGCACGTCCAGTCAAAAGCTCATAAAACACAGGGCATTTAGACTGCATGGCCACTGCGTTGCAGCAGGATTCAGAAACCCGGGAAGCAGCGACCTTAGCAAAAGACATCCACTAAGCAGTGCTGTAAATCTAGTGCTCCATAACAAAGTGAAGTAGCTACTGCAGGGAAGCAAGAAACTCCATTTTCTCAAATGGAAACCAATGGATTTCAGGGGGAAAAAGCCAAACCCTAACCACCATCCAGTTCTAGATCGGCACAAAAGCACCACGCAAGAGGCAGCTCTGTTCTGTGACTTCACACACACAGGTAAACAGTCGAGGCAAGGCAAGTTCTGCCTTCTGAGACCAGAAGTTTCTGAGTGCCCACAATGCAAGCCAGCTCAGTCCTTCTGAGTTAAGTGCAAGTTTTAGCTCTTTGGATGAAGCACTTTGGGTCAGATCTGACAGCTGTGTGCAGACTGTTTTGTTCACTCTGTTAAGTAGACCATGCCAGTCAATGTAAACACATGCTCTTAAAACCAAAGCAAAACCCGGCTACAACATAAGCCTTAAGGAATTACCTTCACATAAGCTTTTTATATTTTTTTATCTATACTTAAAAAAATAGTCAGAGGCATGGGTGCATAGGACACCACACCTTTAAACATTCACCTAGTGACCACCTCAAAGTTTAACTCCATGTAAGGGCCTTTCTCAACCTAGGGGCCTTTAAACAAGCCATCCACACATGTACTCCTCAAGCTTTACATTCATTTGGGTGCATAAGCAGCTTAAGCCACACGTACATGCTATAGCTGTCCTCTTAAACACGTGGGCTGAGAGACTTCAGCATTTTTCAATTTAAGGGCAATAAATATATGGAAATAAATGCCAGGCAACTCCATAAGTGCCTGTGCAACTACTGGTTTTGGATTAGACTCCCATTATGTAGAAAACTTAGTGTTGAGAACATAACCGAAGGTAGTCCTGCATGGTTATGACATTATCTGTTGCTTAATTTAAAAAGCAGCCTGAGAAGCTCAAACCTGATGAGAGAAGAGTTCTCAACATGAGTCCATGGGCTTCTGATTTCCTTTATGAGAAATCCTCTCAGCGGTCATCCATGCACAGGGAAACCAAGCGCTGCCTCCTCAGAATGGGAATGCAGCGCCAAAAACGGAGACTGGCTCTTTCTGGGAGAGGGAAGAAGTTTTACCTGCACTAAAGCAAGACTGTGGATACAATCAACCAGAGGCTGGGAGCTCACGAGCAGCTCAGCCCACACGGGTATGGCTCACCTTCACCATTTTTTAATTTGCATGAGTGAAAATAAGGTATTCGGCACCGCCAAGGCCTACTGATGCTGCAGTATCACTCATTATCGCTGCACCTCTGGTCACCTGCACTGTGCTCATGTCTGAAGCTGGTTCCAAATTACGGCTCCCTACACCTGTGGGCTGTACGCACTAGCTACACTGGTGCCAGGCTGCCATTCTTGGACCGAAAGCAAATTCCAATTGTAAACAGCATCTTCAAAATTCAGAGTTTGAAAGGTATTAATTCATATTAATTCAATCCAATTTTTTGGAAAAAAATCTTTAAAAAAATTCAACGTTCCCACCCTATCAGTTGAAGCCAAATCAGCTCTCAAGTGTCTGCACAAGCATACTAGCTAAGCACTATTTAAAAGATTATCAAAGACAAGAATAAATTTGCACTTTTAAAGACTTCATTTAAACCTATGCTACCTAAAAACTGGTTTGTATATAACTTTGAGATCAAGAAATGTAACTAAGGCTAGGCTAACAGATGGCTACAAGCTTATTTAAAGCAATGGACATTGGTAGACATAATCAGACTATCACCAAGACCACCAAGGAAACCAGAAGAATTTAAGAATTTTGGCTCCCAAAAAATACTTAGTGCAAGGGACCTTTGCTGTAAGGTGAATTGTGAGCTCAAACCAGCATCCTTGTACCAAGGAAAGCTTACAAACCTCTGCACATTAGAAGAGTGCTATTTTTTCATTGCGTGGTTTTGATTTATTTTTCAGAAGCATGGAGGGAGAAAGAGGGTTTGCTTTGTCTTATACTTAAAAAGGGGGCTGAAGTTGAACTAAAGAAATA
Organism: Rhynchotus rufescens; assembly: GCA_032273925.1. Classification (NCBI taxonomy): domain Eukaryota; kingdom Metazoa; phylum Chordata; class Aves; order Tinamiformes; family Tinamidae; genus Rhynchotus; species Rhynchotus rufescens. The sequence continues at coordinate 23,623 of JAVCKT010021083.1, forward strand.
TTAACTAAAAAGAATAACAGCACAAGGGAGAGCAGGTAAATACAGGAGCAGTTCTATCAGCACAATCTATGACTTAGTTTCCAAGGAAACTGCAAAGACTAAAAAGTAAAACTCCATCAAAAGGACCAAACTGCATCCCCTAAATGTAACGGAGTATTTTTAACTCAAAATTCTCGGAGTAACTTCAGAATAACTGAAGCAAGTTAAAAGGAAAAGAGCAAACCAGCCATTGTCACATAAAGTTATGGCTACTGAATATTATTTTTGCCTTGCATTACCTGAGCAATCCAAATGCAACAAAAACACTAGATTATAGCCAGCTCTTCAAGAAGTTTTTGCTTATATCGACCACTAGCTTCTACATTTACCCCATTATTTAAAGATTCAATAAAACTTCAAAATCTTGGGAAATTGTATCTTGAAGAGGTTAGGGGGGAAATAACCATTCTACAGCAAAGCTAATCTAACGGTGTACACAGATCAGCTCAGAGCCATTTGTACTCCCAAATTCAAGTGTTTGATTGCCAGGTAACCATGAACTATCTATGCACTTAACCTCTGAAATACCCTGTGCAAGGCAATTTCTGAAACATTGATACCTATGGTTTGAAAGAATCTGCCTTTGCAGAAACCTTTACGAGGCTGGAATGAGCCAGAGATGGGAATGTTGGCTAATGCTCTCTCAGTGAACATCACTTCTGTCTGGATTATCTCCACGTAGCACGTTCCTATTAATGTATTTGAATCAGTAGCACAAAATGCCACTTGTCAGCGAGGTATGCTGAAGCATTCTCTTACTTTGTTCTCCTTAACTTACCACAGGCCAAAAATACTCATTATGTATCTGCATTTTTAATTGCTTCCTCTGGTACTTGCATGGCAACGGCAAAAACAAACAAACAAACAAAAACCCAAACCCTGAAAACAGCAGGAAACAATCTGCTTTAATTCGGGAAATTCAGGACATTCTATCCATGGAAAACTTGCTTTTAAAAAAACACTTCCAGAAGAAACATGAGTTGCAGCCTTACTGGCCTCCTTTTCATTGGCAAACTTACCTAATTCAAGTTTACAGTATCACTCTGTACTGAAATTTTATGACACCTTTCTAAATCTATTATTGTTAACAAAATTACTCCGGGGATATCATTGTCTTACCTTTGTAACTTGCATCAGCACAGAAATTTTTAAGGCAAACGTCAAAATTGTTATCAACTATTTTCTATGGCTGTGAAGACTAGAGGCCAAAATGATATCTCCCTACCTTACAAAAGGTTTCAAGCTTCATGGAAAATACTCGGTATTTTAAAAGCTGCCCGAGGTTCTATTCCAAATACCTTTATTTGAGAAATTTCTGCATTAATAAAGCTTTCATGCTTGACAGATACAGGTTGGACTTGCAGTACAGATGTCATTGTTCCTGACAGAAATAGGTTTGTCATTCTTTCTGCAGGCAGTCACCTACCACCATTCTGCTTTGCAGCTTTTTAGAATGAACAGTCATTGTTTAAAAGATGTCTGTTTTGTCAGAAAATTACACAAGGTTTTAAACTTAGTTACTAAAAGCACTGGAAGACCAGCCATAACACTAAAAGTATTTTTTAATGTAAACTCCTTTTTAGACTGTTTGCTCTGACACCCCAAGGTTTGGAGGTTTAAAGTAGCACTATAGGGAGACACGAGTGCAGATAAATCTTTATTGCCATAACTTTGTTTTTTCAAAAATGAGCATTGGGCTTTCAATAGGTCGTAGTTTTATGTCTTTATATGTACAACATTACAACTGCATATTTTAATAATAATGAAGTTAGTGATACTTTGATAACTCAATACAGTGTATTTATAAAATGAATTCTTATCAAAATACACTTTTCACTGGGATAATAAATAAAATCCTGTGAAATCCACCTACACAAAGTTAATTTTAACTCTGGTAGAACCCAGTGTGGTACACAGTTCATTTAACTACTATGTTTGCCCCTTTATCCCCCCTACTGATGCTCATCTTCTGGGGTAAGAAAACAATTTTCCCCCCTGTTGTGGTGTGACCTCATTCAACATCATCTTCAGCCAAGCACTGTGCACTTACAATTCTCTGTAAGAAGGAGAAAAACTCATTCACATAAAATTGACAGTAGGCAACTCATTATCAAGCAACGTCATTTGACACTGAACATCAAGCAGTGTAATTACTGAATTAAATCTGATTAAAGTGTTAAAAAAACAGAATCGATTTGACATGATTTTTGAAGCCAGTTCTGCAAAACCTAACAAAATCAGATAAATAATATTCTGACAGCCTTAAATGATGACCTCCATGTCATATTGGCACTGTTCTCTAATGAAATATTTTTGCTCCATTGCTTTCCCAGACTGTTACCCTTTTTCGTACCTGGTGCTTTTCAGTGTTTTCACTCACTAGATGGACCATAAACTGAAACATAACCAAGCCTGAGGTGTAAAGAGAGAGCTGACTGACACACAGTATTGAGTCTCTGCTCTTTGTAAGGTAACACCATTAGGGCACAGCCTTACAGTTTCAAGAAAGTAAAACTTTTGTTATTTAATTAGGGCACACTCACCTGTTAGAGCATGTTTATAGCAGGCCCACAAGCACTAGGCTAGCAAAACCAACAGACTAACTATGTTAGTTGTGTAACACTATAGATACATAACTATAAAAATAAAAAGCAAGATTCAATACAAGAAAACTATCTCTGATCTGACCCACAACTTGCATCTGGGAAATAGTGGACCTGTTTACAGACAGGCATCAGAGCTGGAATCGAATGACTCTGCTTTAGAAGAGCTTAGTAAACATCCAAGCATGAGAGAAGTTTTGTATTTCTACTGTAAAGTGTTTGCTATTAAACATGCATGGTGTCATTCATATCATTTTTTAAAGATTCAGGTAAAAAAAATTAATCTAAGTAAACACTGCCATATTAACAAAAACTAATACAATATTCAAGACTCATGTAGTGAATAAGACAAAGAGTTCAACTACTTTGGAATCTCAACAACAGGGAAAGTTGCACATACCTGGCTTATTGTAGGGAGCTTAGTTAGAAGCATTTGAAATACTGGTGGAGGAAGAGTCTGCTGGAGAACTTGCAGGAGCTGCTGCGGCTGCCCACACACAGCAATAGCATTGGTCAAGTGATCAACGCCTTTCTCATATTCACCTGCACGACAAAAGGTAGTGCTCTGAAATCAGACTTCCTATGCAGTGTGAAGGATTTACACAAAGCAACTATCAGAAATGGATTAGAAATGAACATCTGGAGCACTGTGTGCAGTTCTGGGCTCCCAGGTACAAGACGGATGTGGAGCTGCTGGAGAGAGTCCAGCGCAGGGCTACCAGGATGATCAGGGG